>JAVSBV010112490.1:0-21225 GCA_033117975.1 Parotocinclus spilosoma
AAAAAAAAAAAAAAAAAAAAAAAAAAAAAAAAAAAAAAAAAAAAAAAAAAAAAAAAAAAAAGAAAGAAAAAAAAAAAGAAAGAAAGAAAGAAAGAAAGAAAGAAAGAAAGAAAGAAAGAAAGAAAGAGAGAGAGAGAGAGAGAGAGAAAGAGAGAGAGAGAGAGAAATTCCTGAACCCTCCTGGGTTTTCTCATTAGTGCAGACTAGAGAGTAGAGATATAGTTATTAAAGACAGAGCACCTGCATGAATTTTATTTGTGAATGGGAAGCCTGTGTGTCTCTTAGGGTCAACACAGGTTGTGAATTTTGACCATCGTCTTTAATTGGATCTGGACAGGAATGTTTAAATCCGTTTTGATACACATATGGACTCCAATATACCAAAGACAGAAAAAATAACAATAAGGTCAATGGCACCAAACCAAGCTTTAAATACTAAACATTTTACACAATTGAATTGGTATGTACAGCAAACAAGGTGGCATGGTGGTTCGGTGATCTCCCATCTAATAGACCCCCAGTTCAGTCCTCACCTGTGTGGAGTTTGGTTAATTGGTGTTTTCGAATGTGTTTTCTAGTGTGTGAATGTTTAAATGTGTGTCCTATGATTGACTGTCACCCTGTTTCTGCTTTGCACCCTGTACCACCAGCTGGGCACAAATTCTCAATGAGATCATGAGATTATGTTCCAGCAAGGCTGCAAGAAACAATATGATTTCAGGACCTTGGACAGTGCAATGGCTCTTTTCAGACTCAGTCAAGATCATTTTTGTGATACGTCTTCTCTCTCACTCCTGCCTGTGCCTTTTGTGTGTGTGTGTGTGTGTGTGTGTGTGTGTGTGTGTGTGTGTGTGTGTGTGTGTGTGTGTGTGTGTGTGTGTGTGTGCATACTTCATCTTGCAAAACCTGTGAAGACCAAATGCCCCTATAACAATAAGACAACCTACAACTTTGATCAGTGAGGACTGTTATTCCAATCCTCACTTCTTTGCAAAAATGAACTGCAAAACTTTAACTTGAATAACCAAATGACGCAAAATACTTTATTTTATTTTCTTTAAGGTTAATACTTTAGCTGCTACTATTTCAAGTCAGTGAAAATAGTGAGAGGTGTGTGTGCGCGTGCGTATATGAAGCTTTGTTTATTTATAACAAAATAATTTCTATTTTGTGGCTTTCATCACATTTCAGAAATGTTACGAGAAATGAAATGTATCAACCAAAAGCAGTTTATGGAGCTACTAAAAACTAGTATTCTTATTATACATTTTTCCTGTGTGTTATTTACAATTGTGTTATTCCTTTGGACATGTGCAGTAGAGCATGCATCTCTGCATGGAGCACTGCTACATACATTATATAATTGATATCAAGAAATAAATAGCAATGATAAATACAGCTGATCTGGTGACGTTGTGGTTAGAGTTCCTGAGGGCCTGTGTTTGAATATCAAATGGGGGAGGCACCATGACAGTCAACTGGTGTTTTTACTGGGCATCCTATCCAGGTTGTACCTTTGCCAGTGCCCAGTGAATTCTGGATTAGGCTCCAGACATGTAGCTGCTTCCCATGATCCTGGCCAGGACAAGTAGGAGTAAAATAAGATGATTACCTTAACTTTCAATAAATGCATATAAAAAATACAACAACAAAAATAATTAACACATTCTTCACTCTGTAAGTTTTCCCGTCTTCCAGTCTGTATCATTCTTTCTCAGTCTCTAGAACAGATGGATTGTACTCTCACCATTACCGCTGAGTGACGATGATGTGTCAGCCAATCAGAGAGCAACCGAGTGGATTCATATAGGTCGCCTGACTCAGTGCCTTGGCAACAAGCAGAGTTTAATCACTCTTTAATCATGTGTGCTTTGTTCAAATGCATCGTACCTAGGGGTACGCAAACAGGAAATATGAAAACAGTGCAGCGCTAGTATGGCTTAAACATGGCATGCTGGGTTTTCGACATTTTATGAAACGCAGGCAGAGATTTCTAACAATGAATCATCTGAAATCTGAAGGTATAACCACCTGGAGGATGACTTGCAACAGACACAAACTCTTTTGAAATAATCTAACACAGCTGCAGAAGGAAACTGGTGGTCATTTGTTATAGAGCAGGTTGCATTAATCTAAAAGCAGTTACACAGTGTATTCAGTGAGAAAGACCTAACAATGGTAAAAATACTCGAAACAGCTAGATCAAACATATTAATCTCTCCACACATCCTATTCAGTTAATGCCAGTTTAGTGTGATCAATTAACCTAACAAGCATGTATTTGGACTGTGGGAGGGAACCAGAGAAAACCCAGAACCTTCTTCCTGTGCTGCCACGACGACAGGTGTAATTGAGAATGGGCAAGTGTGGAAAGATGAGCATGTTGGTGTGAAAACTAGTATGATTCTCACTTCGTGTTCTATACATAGCCCCAATGGTATCCTTGCATGTTTTCTGAGATCTGTTTTGTTTTGAGATGATTACAGTCCTACTCTGTTGCACTCAGCAGAGAAATTCTATTACATCACTGTGCTGGCACACTCAGTAACCATCAACCTTTACACATCACTTTATTTTATCAGCCTTAAAGTCCTATTATCCCAATGTGTAACTGATTATAAAATAGGCATGTGTCACACAATTGCATGTTACATAATCTGGATGTCCTCCAGACAACATATTATACACTGTATTTGCTATTTTGGGATACTGCAGTGTACCAGTATTGTGTACCAGTGCAGTGCTATATAACTATTTTAAAATATATTTGACATAAATAAAATCTCACTGTAGAGCTGCACATTAATTCACTCAACCCCTAATAAGCCCCTTTTTCACACACACAAATTTATGGAATGAGAAACTCTTATATGATACAGCACAACTTATTTCCTGTTTCCTGTTATTTATGTTAATTAACTTAATAATAAGAATAATAAAATTATCAGACCACAAACGTGAAGTTACAACAGTAGTCAGTAGACAGTAGTGGGCGTGGGTGTAGAACGTGTTATCACCCACACAGGTTTATGAAACCTTTAGAAATCTCTGGATTTATTCATAAATATGACTTCAAACAGTCATGAAATTTTATAAAGATAACCTTATTATTGAGTAATTATTTCTCATTTATTAAGTAAAATATGAAGTGTCAAAATTATATGAGCCTTTATTTTCAGTTTCTGGTATGATCAGTCCTACACATCGGGATTAAGAAATTTTAACGCAGTCCTCTGTACACAACAATTTCAAGACTGGGGAACATACTCACAAAACTTTATAAATTCCACAACATTTCTATTGAATTATGGTCAGGTTTTCATAAATGTGTCCTTCATTAACCATTATTTAGTCAATAATTTTATTAATTTAGTTATTATTTATTAATATTTTTTCCTGACTTTGATAAGTCTCTATTTTGTAAATGCAAAATTGTCATCCAACTGATTGAAAACAACTAAATTTAACTGCCTAGCCAGTCATTAAACAGTGCTGTAAACTAGCAGCTGATCAACTCAAAGCACTGCAGACAACAGTTCTGCTTTGCATCAACATGACAGCTTCCAGAAACGTTCATTTCCCTGGAGTTTTGGTTCATAGACCAGAACACCTTCCCATGGAGAATCACAGAGAGACTTGCTCAGCCTCCTCATCACACCAGAGAGAATGGACTCTCAGAGGACTAGGCACAGGAGCTTTAACCTTCACTCACATATAAACCCCTTTTACCCTTGGGACCCCAAGCACCAAACAGCACACCCTCAAGTGCTTTTACACAACTCCCATTCTCAGAATTCAATTACTAAAGAAAGTAAAGACAGGCTCTAAAATGATGGGATGAAGAGAGCATACCACCTGTTCAATTCCTTCTCTGCTCTCCAGGAGACTTACTCCATCAGCCCTGACCATGTTGCCTGCTGAGAAGAGTCAAAGTAAATATCTGCTACTGCCAGTGATCAGGCTCTTCCATTTCAGCCTAGTGTGAAAGCTGCGTAAGGCTAAAGAGCTCTTTTTGGTTAACATCAAAAGAAAAATCATTAACTACATCTGCTTATTTGAAAAATATGGTATGTCTTGTCCAAAGACAAACATCATTCTACCAACAATGCATTGTCTAACGTTACATTGATTGACAAATTATTATATTAGTAGCCCTGGAGCCGTTCATTGTCTCCCTCAAAGCTGAATACTTGTCTATCACTTGCACATTCTGAATGATGATTGGTGCAAGAACAGACAGAGAAGTATGTCTCTCTGAGAACTGTAATTAATAACTAATGCATCATAGAACTGAAGTGCCTTTCCCTGAACTAGAACTGTCAGTGCTACTGAGTACAACCAATTAAAAAGCACTTTAATTAAAAGCCCAATCACACTATTTTCCACATTAAAAAATGCAATATAATACTTAAATTAACACATTTGTTTAAATGCCCTCAAACTGAGACTTTTTAATGTAATAATTTTTGCAACTGTAAAATCAGTTTTTGCAAAGTAAAGGGGAAACGTGAATATATGCACTTTTCACATTCACGTGACAGATGGTTTGCATGTAAATTCATAGCATTGGTGAAATACTTAATCTGAATGTTATATGACAAAAGAAATGAAATGCATGTCACTTCAATTTACTATATAAAAGGTTTTTAAGAAAACTGTTTTTGTAAGAAAGCTCCTTGACTTTTATCAGCCCCTGGTAATCTGAAGGGTGTATATACAGAGATGATGCAGTAAATGTAGCAGTATTTAACTATAGTCATTTAGCGTACTTTTACTTATAGTCTTGTGTTTCTCTATGAACTGATCCAAGTTACCCTGAGCTGAACCCAAATGCTTACCCTGAATGCACAATCTCACTGTACACACACTTTAAAGAGGACCCTTCTGTTCTAGAACACTTACTGTATAAGACTTACAGGTAGTGTATTTACAGATGGGTAATTTTCATGCTGTTGTTGTTGTTTGTTCTAGTACATTTATATGAAGCACATGAGAAGTGATAATGCAATTAATGTGAAAGTATACAACATTTTATAAAAAAGTAAACAAGTATGAAAAAAAAAAATAGCGGTTATAATAAATTAGTGGTTCTCTTGCCACAGAACCACTAAACTTCTGTCTTCTGGAATGGTATTGACAGAATACATGGATACACTACACGCACACCGTTATTTTATTAAGTACACTTCTTGTTTCTTCACTCCCTGTCCATTTTATCAGTTTAATTCACCATATAGATGCACTTTATAGTTATATAACTACATACTGTAGTCGATCTATTTCTCTGCATAGGTTTTTAGTTCAATTCCATGAACAATATGCCAAGGCTAATGTTATCAGTGGGACTTTACCCACAAAAAACACAGGTGTGTACTACGAGTATCTAGGTTCAACAAGTCTCTAGATACACATGCAGAAGCAATGGTTCCTTGTCAAAATGCATCAAAAACCAAATCTAAGTTGAGTGTCGTGTCGAAAATGCTTAAACAGTCCAAGTGCAATTAGTCTGGCATTAAAACATCTTGTAAACATTTGGGTTAAAAATATTACCTCACAACTTAAACCTGACCCTCCTTTAATCGTGTTAAAGAGGCTAGGGTAGCAAAAGATAGACTATGTTAAAAACAGGTTCAGGCATCAGAGAGCAGAGCCAGAAAGCTGCTCCTTCAGAGACCTTAACACACGCTTACTGTTAGGACTTGAGCACATTGATACAGAAGAAGGGAGAAAGACAAAGATTGGAGTAGACAGAACCCAAACAGTACTAATGTTCTCCACGGGTCTGTACTAGACCAGGGATTAGGAGATGGGTCAGTGATGGTGAAAGGTGAGGACAAAGATCATGTATACGGATTCTTGAATCTAGTTTGGCCAATTGTGAAGACTGAGGCAGAGAGAAACACTGGCTGCAAGGAGAAACCCTAATGTCAGTGTTCATATGCACGTATACATCTTTTACTGCAAAATGAGCATCCGTCATATAAACAGTATTATGTTTATGTACAGCGGAGTAGAATTTTCTCTAAGTGCATGGAAAAAGATGAATATGCATAGCTCGTCTCAGAAAATGCACAAGACTAGAGCTGCATGACAATGACACATCTGTGCCACTTCCTCTTTCCCAATACACAAAAGCCATTTTCCCACATCTGCTATCTGCAAGAAGGCCCTCAAATTCAAATTCGGTAATCTGTCCATAGAACAGTCTGCATAACTTGTTTCCCATGCAAAATGCATGATTACACCCATGGACCCATTTAAACACTAACATGGACAATACATTTGTGAGCACTTATTATATTATTATTATTATTATTATTATTATTATTATTATTATTATATTAACCGGTATGCATGACAGGTGGTTTCATTACAAAGCATTTAGTCCAAGAAGTTTAACTGACCAGGATATAAATGCTTTTAAGCATTGAATCTACAGTCACAAGCAAATGCAATGCCCATATGCAACAAATGAATTAATAATGCTGAGCTTGTAAGCGTATGGTTTATTACAGTATGCACTACTTCTAATGTGTTATGTTCCACCATAGATTGTACAGTCTGATGATTTTAATTCCTATCTTCATGAACTATAGCATATGTTAGCCTTTTCACCCTATTTTCATTCCAAAAACGTGGTTTCATGGCTGCTAGCCTTCTAAAAAATACCATTCTTGATCAAGCTACTTCAGATCTTAGAAGAGTTAACTTCCTGCAAGCATCCTGGCAAAGCTGGCATAAATGTTGATGGCTCAATTACATGCATAAAAATTCATGCATATTTACTATTTTACTGCATAAAAATATCCTGTATTTATGGTTTTATTTTAATAAAGATTCATCATATACCACTGCTAAAACAATGGTGTATCTCATTTAACTGTGGCCAAAGGTTTTTGCACATTACTGCACTTACCACACATAAGTACTGACCATGCCGGGTGAACACAAGCCACCTTTTACACCCATTTACTGCTGCTAGAAGAATTACTTGCCTAGTATCACATGTTATTCCTGTCCTCCTTCCCAACATCCCCTACTTCCATCAATGCTAGCTTCCATAGAGACGTGTGGAAAAGTAAATTTGCCAAGAAAGCAAGTTGGTGAAATCATGTAGGGCTGCCAGCGATGTTCGGACTTGCCAAGTCCTGCCTGTAAGTGTTGGACTCATGATTTCCCAGTAGCACCAGTCTTATGAGGTGAGGGACAGCCAACAGACCACATCTAATCATTTAAGTACTTTAGAGGCAGCACTTCCCATTCATTCCCTTAGGCGTTTAGAAGATAAAGCAAAGATGCAACACACCAATGTGTGTTGTGAGAGTCCGTGTTCCTGCAAGTCGGTGGGAGTGTGAAAGGAATGGGACTTTAAACACCAAGCAATGTCATGTTCATGTGGTGTAATCCTATGAATTGGTATTAAATTGATTCCACTGGGTTGACTCCCAGGACCCTTAGGTCCAATTTAAGCCAATTACTCTGACTGACCAGATCGGTTATCAGCTGAGCAAAGGTGAATGGGGAGGCTGGAAACAAGACTCGGGGGTGTGAGAGCAATACAGACAAGTCCAACAGTGTAGGATGACCTCTCAACAGTGTTCTCTTATCCCTTTACATTGGCTGCAAGCAATTATACTGCCATGCTTTGTACAAGCCTAAATCAGAAAAAAAGTTGGGGAAGTTTGAAAAATGCAAATTAATGATTGACGAATGACGGTTCTTGATGCAGTGCCGTCTAAGGGATCAGAGATTCCAGGTGTTAAGTTTAGGTTTGCACCCTTGCACTTCATGCACCTAAAATTCCTCCAGATTCTTAAATGATACGATACACAGGGAAGGTAACACTATTTTTACACTATTTTTATTTTTACACTTTTTTTTATTTTTTAACATTCCAATAATGTTCTTACGCATTGCTCCCAGAGATCCTCTGGAGATTATTTACCCATCTTCACACCTCAAAAGCCTTTCCTCAATGCTGCTTTTGTACCGAATCATAATTATAATCATCTGTTTACATCACCTGTTTGAAATCACATCATTATTTCATGTTTCTACCTTATTACTAGCCCCACCTTTTTTTGTACTGTATATACAAGAATGGATGTTTACTAACAAATTAAATAGGTAGACAAGACAAAATATGAAATATCTCATATCTTTTTTTTACATGCCTGGGTCATAGGCAACACGAGGGGTACCAAAATTAAACAGGTGATCTTAACGCCACATTGTTGTATTTATGCTCTACATTCAATTTGTTTACACAGATACAAGCAAGGATTAACATGAATTTCATAATGTACTGCTTCACATGTATTGTAAGATAATAGAAATAGTATTGTAAGAAATAACCAGGCAATCAAAACAAGACCACGTTACAATAATGTTTAAACTTTGGTATAAGTCAGCTAGGCTAATACCATGAATTTACTTTAACTCATACTGTCCTAATGTATGACAGCTTTCAAACCTATTTACCTTAAAGCAAAACTCATAAATCATCTCTACGCACAGCCCTTAAGGGTCCTAGTAACATACTGCAGTAGGCACTCTAAAAGGGTATTCTTAGAAAAGGGAAAAATAGGACATAATTGTTATGTTCACTGTCTCACACAAGGCACATATTCATTTGGGATACAAGAGATTTCTAAAGAGGTAATTCTAAAATGAGACTGAAACCCAGGGAACTAGGCCTGCTCCCAGGAGTCATGTTAGCACAGGGACTGGCACTTTGTCCACAGGAATAAACATGTGCTGATCCATATTGACCATGGATAATTTGTAGAAAATGGAAGTTAAAAGAAGGTGTGATAAGGTAACCCATTTACTATTTTAATTGTTCATACTACTAAAATCCATTGCAAGATAAAAGGGCAGGAAAGAACATGATCAAAGCAAGTGCATTATAAAATAGCACTCAAAACACATAGATCCTTAATTATACACCCTGTTCATCCACATGGAGGTATTACATGCTAGGTTTCAGTCACATGTGATTCATTTTTCATCTGGCGTATATTTGGATATACTGTTGTGGATGGGACGTTCCAAAAGTGCATGCTTTACAGTTAATGTACAGTTATAATTTGACATAAATGGTACAAGGTCTTACACACCCGCTACACAAAACTACAGAACTCTGTCCTGACTTTATAGACTCCCACTATATAATCTATCACCATGACCTATTAGAAAACATCAGCTCAACCTTGAAAGCAGAAAAGCCACGGTTACACCCGGCAATAACTCTCAGTGCCTGTGGCATGACCTCAGTGATCTATTGCTTAATGAAAGTTGCATTACTTTTCTCAGCATGACGGATTAGCACTGCTTAATTTTTAGTGTTTTGTTAAACACTGCAGAGGCGATACTTTCCTAGCTGCCATAGTAAAACTTTTACTCATCCAGTGATCCAGAGATCCAGAGATCCCTTCGATGTGAGTCTTTTTTACACTCTCAAGCCTGCTCAAATTAATGCATTAATAGCTGACAATGGGAAAGGCCTCTGGAAACAGTTTGAGAAATATGTAAATGGTAATAGAGTGAAATGAATAAATGCTGATGAAAGTAGTTTTTCCTTCATTTTCTGCGATTAACATTCAGCATTGTGTGAAATGGAAAACAAATCAGTCCTAACGTTCAGACATGACACAAAGTCATTTGCAAGATAGCTTACCACTGTTTGAACAGAATATTTAGCATGTGAATTACATATTAACCTCCTGGTATGGTGCTCTTTTAAACTATAATCAAACAAAAATGCACAAATTTAAACTAAACGAGGCTTTATTCCAATGAGTTTTGTTCACAGTATGCTTTTATAGTATTTTTAAATGAATTTGATATGAAAATGCCTCCTGTTGTAGAAAAATAACAAAAAACAATGGACAAGATCACATTTATACAATAATTCTACATTTAATGACCCACCCATACAGCTTCTTGATCACAATAGACTGCAGGAATTTCCTAAATAGGCAAAGTTGACTGCTAAGGCCACTGGACTTATTTGGTCCAAATTGTCAATACACAACAAGATGCATACCAAACAGCTCTATAGACTAATTTGGGAGAACTGAGTCAACAACACCTGCTATCTTTCTTAAGCAACTGTTATGCTGTCCTTTATAACTCTAAGGCAGAAAGAAAATCTGAACAGGATGATCAAATTTTTTTTTTTTAAATCAGAAACGGCCAAAGAAATTGCAGCATATTATTATTATATTATATATTGTGATATTGCATATAACATTTATTATTTTTTATATATAAATAAATAATTGCTATATGCATATATTTATATATACATAATGTGTGTGTGTGTGTGTGCGTGCGTGTGTTAGAGTTATATTTATTTTGTACACACAACATATCAAACTATATCAAAATATAAAACACTTAACCTCACTTCCCACTGCATTAAAAGTTTTGAGAAGTTCTTAATTTTAAGATAACTTCTGCAATAGCTGATAAATGAGGCACCTTAGATCATAGAAATAGAACAGGACACAGTACTGGACACAAGAAGATGGAAGGACATAATGAATTTCCTTGTTTCCTCATCACATGGAGTCACTTTAGCAAAACATTAAGCCAAAGCATTCTGAAGATAAGGTGACTCCATTAATTTACTTTTTAACACTTGACGCCACAATAGCACGCCGTCCTGTGACTTTTAACTCACCCTGTACTTCGTCGGGTGACACTGACACTGGACTAACATTAAATCAGTCTGGACAGTCAATGGTAGAGTAGTACAATAGCTTAAGCTCTGGATTAGGTGGAGATAACCAACATAGACACTGGAAGGACAAAATGAGTCCACACTGAAGGACCCAGGCTGCTCCACTTGGGATTGAACCAAGGACCTTCCAGACCAAACTAACGTGTGCAAAGCGTTCACTGTTTTTTCCTGCTTTTTTCAGATATACAGTATTTTTGGGCATTCTGAAACTTCCACCTTTAAAACTTTTTATTTCCGTCCATTAAAAGAACAGCTAAACTTTTGCACCTACAGAGGCAGGCATGGATTTTAAATGACAACTCGCAGAGCACCCAACGTATGACCAATTTGCCCTTTTCTCTCTGTGCGTCACTCCACAGCAGGGAATGATGCATTGTGGGACATTAGAAGAGGACAGACCTGGAGCGGTGAAATGAAAGTGCTCTTGACTGCACCGATATGGCTGAACAGAAACATTTGGCCGGAGATGATAAGAGCTTAGGCTCCTTACACACAGAAATCCTGAAAAATCTCTGAAGGCCAGCGATTTTCTCTGTGTCCGGACGTTGCTCTAAAACTTGTTCATAGTTGACTAAACACGTGGGTGGTTTGTGCCGCTATTTATGTCAAGCCATCATGAAACAGCTGAGCATGAAATTCAAGCAACACAAGCTACCCCAGGAGAGGTGGCGTGATTATGAATACATTTATTATTTGCTCATATTTGTCAAATGATAGAAATGGAAGTGGACAGACTCTTGAAGGTGATTCACACAGCGCCTCCTGTTTATTCATTCATTAAGGCATGAACAAGAGAGTTGCTTACACCTGCATGAACATGTATTGATGTAAAGGAATTACAGAAGCTCACAGCTGGCTTACTCCAGGAGATACATATACACAGATCAAGCATATTACAAGGCATGTAAAAAGGTAAGGCTTCACAGAGGAAACAAGGTGTAAAGCAATGCAAAGTGATGTTGCCAAGCTTACCCTTGTACAATGGGGGAAACAGGCATGAAAATTAAATCATGACATGACATTGAATTTATTGTGAATTTGACAAAAAATACTAATATCTTGTTTTTTATATTGTAACTGAGGTCAACATAGTATTTCAGTCAAACAAACATGCTGCCATCATCATATCCACTTGTCTATTGTAGTTTGTGAGACAATGGCAGGATAGCTGAAGATTACAGGAGGGTCCTCAAGCTTTTTCTTTGCACTTGCCATACTTACAAGGTTGCAAGACTGAACGTGGGCTAATTTAGTTGCCAAGTTAAAATCGAAATCAGACTTTTCAGACACACACAAAGAATTTGCCTTTGGTTGTACAGATGCTCACAGTGCATACAAAACTCAAAAAATACAATAAGGACAATTACACATACTCTCTCTCCAACACACATTCATGTCTGTTACAAAAGCTATAGAAAACTATAGGAAATATATATAAATATATATATATACTCATATATAACCATAAAGCCACTAAGAAGCCTCCTAACAGACTCAGCTAAAGTTGGTTCGAATAAGGCATCCAAAAACTCCAAGCTCCCACTGCCACTGGCTTCTGGTCTGTACTAATTCTTCAAAATATCTATCCTGAAACCCAAGAGAAAATTGATTCTAGGTTAATTTACATTTAGCTGGTCATGTAGCATTTAAATGCAGTGTGTAAGGCCAGATATTATACCATAATTTGCAAACTCATTTTATGACTACTGCATCAAACTACTAGTTCAAACTATTGCATATTTGAGGTTAAATTACAATACACACATGGTGGTGAATTGTTCTGAGTATGGGTATCTAGGGCAATTTCTAGCCTTAAACATTGAACCATTACACTTCATCACATCTGATGCACAAAGAACATCACACATATCAAAAAGACTTACTGCTACAATTAACTGTGGGTTAAGGGCCTTGCTTAAGGACCCAACAATGGCAGCTTGGCAGATGTGGGATTTTAATTAGAATTGTAACATTTATGTTTATCATTTAGCAGACACCCTTATCCAGAGCCACTTCAAAATGATACAATTTTACAATCCAAGCAATTGTGGGTTAAGGGACTTGCCAAAGAGGCCAGAGGACAAATTTGAACCATAAACCTCGTGGTCTATAATAAAGTACTTTAAAACTCTAGGCCATCCGAAAAATAAATAAATAAATAAATAAATAAATAAATAACAGAAAAAACATGAATAAAAAACAATAGCTGTATAGTTTATTCTGTAAGTGTATCTCATGTCAACATTATACACACTGATGTTTGCATCAGTTATGGCTTACAGACAGCTGACTTGGTTAGATGGATAAGGACCCATTAGCAAATGTACATTAGAAAAACATGGGGCAACTTTATTATACTATGACCACTTATTTGATCTTAGTCAGAAAAACAACTGATCAGACAAAATAATAATAAAAAAATAATCCAAGCAGTTCTTCTGAGTTTGAAACTAGCTATATACTTCAAATGATGAAAGATACACATGAAAAAGAACCCTCATCTCAAAAGACCTCAGTGTCCGCCCCACTGGAGGCACAGAATGGTTCTGAGGCAGTTCCTTTCAAGTTTCCTGTCATGAAGTCTGGCTTTACTTTCTCCATAGTCTACACTGTACAGCAGCAAACTGTGTCTGTGTCAAACCCAGCCAGCATGCATCTGCAGCAGTGTCAGACTTCAAAGGCTGAATCCTTCTGACCCAATTACTGTGGCCAAGACTCAATAAGGGACATTTAGGATAAGACGAAGAGGGAGATAGACACATATATTCCAGCATCTGAAAGTAGCAGTAACCCACATTTCATGTAACAACATATAACAACAGCTGTAATAAATGTCCTCTCTGAACACTTCAGTCACACCAATTCTACATTTGACCCCCTAGATGTGACCAAAAAAAAACTAAATCAATTAGTCAAGCTGTTCTTCCTGTGCATTGCCATGTATGTGAGGTCAGATGTGTGAGTGCGCTACCTCTTTCTTCCTTACAGCCAGGGATGAGCAGGGTAGGATGTATATAAAACCCCGGCGCTCCACTCACCCGTGATCTACAACTAACTATAAAAGTGCCAGACATTTTTACTGCCCTCTTTTTTGCACACAAACCCTTGCCGCCTCGCACACTAAAACTCTGAAAATGCACAGTAGGGGGAACATTTGCGGACAGTGATGGAAAACAAGGATGGGCTGGGTAAAAATAGAAAAGTCTGTTCAAGGACACTTCAGCTATCAAATCCAGCTTTTTGCCCCTTTTTGTACTGGGTCAAATCACATCCCTTTGTTAATGAATACTGTTTATAAATAAAATAGAGTACGAGTAAATCCTCCTCAAATGCACATATTAAACAAAAAAAGCTTAGCTTAGCTCTCTATAATTACAGACTCTTAAGAGTCTTATTACAGCAGGCCGCTGAATGGAAGATGGGTTTTATTGAGTAGGAGGTGGTGATGTGTTCAATATGGGCGGTAATGAGGAGCTATATTTACCTACATCTTTCCCACTCAACAGAACACACCAAGTAACACCACTGAGCTGGTGAAAACGGCCCATTGTTAAAGGGGTGCCATACTGCTGTGTGAGAGATGGGGGAAGGGTGGAGCAATAAATAAAACCCACAAGATAATTACATTAGTGTGAGTAAGCGAGCGAAAGAGAGTGAGAATAAAGGGGCGTTAGAGAGCGCTTTGACCTCGTTGCATTTGACTAAAGAGAGCACAATACAAGAGGACAACAATGAATGGAGCATAAACCACACTGTCCGCTCACTTCATGACAGCTTGTATTCATGTAGCACTTCAAATCCACTCCCAATCACAGTGTTAAAACTGATTTTTTTCAAGTATCGACATAGCAGAGTTCATTTTTATAGACATTTACCAAGTCACATTATGCTTAATTCATGTTATAAGTTCATAGATACTGTACATACTAGAGCAGCATGCAACAATGTCAAAAACATAGACACAGTCGTGCCAAAAAATTGTAGCCACATACAATGAGGTGCTCCAAGAATGTGTCCCAATGCACAACTCATTGCACAGATGGGCTATAACAGCAAATGACCAGTTTGAGTGCCATTTGCTGTCCAAGGGACAGAGAAAGGCAAAACAGCAATGAGCAAAAGAACACAAAAACTGGATCACTTATTCTGAAAACATTGCCTGATCAGATGAATCCAGATTGCTGCTGCAAGTGTCAGAATTTGTCACAAGCATTGTGGATTGATGAATCCTTCCTTATAGGTGTCATGAGTTCAGGTAGGTGGAAGTGCAGTATTGCCATGGGGAATGCTCTCTTGGCACACCACAGATCCTCTGATACACATGGATGGACATTTGGACAGTAGGGCTTATCAAAGCACTGTGGCTGACTAAGTTCATCTCTTCATGGCAGCGGTTTCCACTATAACAAAAGGACACTTTCGGCAGGACAATGCACAATGCCACAAGGCTAAAATAGTCATAGATTGGCTCCAGGAATACGACTTTTGAATTTTCTCTGCTCTCCTGACCTTCATAGTCTCTAAAGCCGAATCCTATTGAGCAATTCTGGGGCAAGACAAAACGCGTTGCTCAGAACAGGTCATCTAATTTTGGTCAATTGTAAGATGCCATTCTGTCCATTATGGCCAAAGGAAGTCTAATAGGCCACAAAGCTGTCATTTAGTGAATATATAGGGACTGTGGTTGCTCAATGATTAAGGTATTTAAGGACTGTGGACCAGGACTAGACCTGTGCTGGTTCTTGTGGAAGGCCCTTTAAATCACAAGTGCTTGGACTCTCATTAGTTTGATTATAAAATTACAATGTGTATGTTACTGAATAAGGGCATCTGCTAAATGACTACATATAAATACACAGTTCACAAAAATATTTAATTCATTTTTAATTTGACTAATTTTTGTGAGCAGTATATGTCCAGCATATATCAGGCTTCGGTCCTCCATATATCTTATACTCAAAACTCTTAGTGCAACAATGGAGAGAAAACACTGACCGCAAATGTTCCCAAATACCGAATGTCAAATCAGCTCACATTGCAATATTGAATCTTTGTTTTTAACAAACACCCCCAGCTTGGTGTGTGAACTGACCCCTGAGACAACCCCCCCACCCCCCTTCCCCCAGCAACCACCTGCCTGCCTGTCTGTCTTCCCCCACAGCACACAGATCCCACCTCGCTTTCGCCAAGGGAGGCCTCTCACACCCACATACATCACATCACCAACCCCCATCCCCACTTACTCTCTGCTCCAATCATCTTCTCAAACATATACAAATCATCCCTCACAAGTATGCATATCCAGCCACACACACACATCTCAGACAAACACATCACTCAGCCTCAATCCATCTCGCTCACTCTCCTTCTCCTACTCTCCCCTTCAGCCATCCTCAATCACAGTCTTGCTGTGCTCAGATTCGGCTCGCAGCTGCGGTTCCCCCATGCCTCTGATCACAAAGTTCCCATCATCTTCCCTCCTCCTCTCCACCATCCACCTGCTCCAGGCTCTGTGGCCCCCGAGCCCAGCCTCCTGATCCCTGCTCCTTAGTTAAGGCACAAAGGCCCAGGAGGAAAAGGCTGCATGAAGAAGACTAAGCTGAACTGATTCCTCAGCACTTCGTCATCACAAACTTTTCCCATCATCTCCCATTGTCTGCTCCGGTCTATGCACAGCAGAGCCAAGTTGCTGTGCATCTGACAAGGCAGTACAGCGCCACAGCTTTATCGCTAGTCTCATGTTTGTTTTTCTAGCACTACTGTTTAACCTCAGGTGAAACCTCATACCTAGCGCAGGCTAAACTCAAACAAACACCTAGAGAGTAACGGAGTTCAGCCGCATCTATTTCAGGCCACCCAGCTTAAAGTAAACATAATCTCTAAGTTTGTTGCAAAGGACGAGAGCTTAATTTGTTGCCCACAAGTACACAACTACAGCTGTGAACACTTGATAACTGCATCTCTTAAATGCTTGACAGTCCCTTCATTTAATACCAACAGTGAACAATAATCAAATATTGTGCAATCAATGTTATTTCTGAAAACTGTCTGACAAACTAAAACACAGATCCAATCAACATCCATTTCCTTTTAAAAACAAGGTCTTTATAATAATAACAACATTTTAAAAAAGGCTTAACTGCTATAAATAGTATGTGTCATAATTTTATGTTTTGTTTACATTTTTTATTTTCTTTCATTTCATGCAAATTGATTTTCTTGGCATCAATTTGCTACCTCAAGTAGAAACTACATTAGGTCTTAGTTGAGCACGGTCACTTTTAAGTGTCCCAACTTGTATCTGCTTAGAAGATGTATTGATTCAGATTTCAGATTCAGAAAACTTTATTTATCCCCTAGGAGCAATTAAAAAATATTGGAAAGGTTTGCACTCTGCTTAAAAGTTTAAAAGTTGATTTTACATTATCCATGACCATTACCCATTGAAGTAGAGTTTCATCAAGTGAACCCACTCCCTCTTGGTTGTGTGCAGCCAGCAAGGTATGTTTAATGTTTATACATTATTACATTGTGTGCAATTAGATTTAGGTTCTACTGTGTTTGACTGTTAATTATGGCTTGCTCTATACATATTTATTTGAATGGTAAAATGGTTTATTAGATGACTGTGAAAGGCAATAGGTGCAATCAGTAACTGAAGAACTTAGATGTTGTGTTTTTCCTAAAGCCAGTGATATTTACAACAGTTTACGCTTCACAGCAGTTTCATGCTATGTGTACATTAGCATTCCAATTGTGGTTTCAGCAATAACTTCCCGTTTTCGTAGCATTAAAGAAAGATTGCGACTACAGTAATGCCCAGTCATCATCTATCAATCAACATCCGGTTTAAGAACGCTGAGAACGCTAAACATAAGGATTTCTATAGGTTAATACATGTTATGTACTACAAATACTAAAATTACTGTAAAATTACTGTATTTCTTATTCATCATAACTTTACAAAGTACATTGCTAAATAATTTACTGTCCTAGTTTACAAATGTATGCAAACCCTTGTATGTGCATAAAATTTCGGATAAAGTTTTCAGCCATTGTTCCCTCGGTGACCGCAAACTATCCAGGCCCTGAGGCATCAAAGCAACCCCAAGCCATTATGCTGTCTCCATCATCTCAAGTATAATGAGGTTGTTGTGTTTGTGTGCATTGCCTGTTTCCCTCAAACCATAACAGAGCATTTTGCGTTTCACTTGTCTCATCAGTACACAAAACACTGGTCCAGAGAGCTGTTTCTTTGCCTGTGGTCTCCTTCCATTACTTCATTTATGTTTAGTTGAAACATGAATTCATTTAGTGTTCAAAAAGTTTTAGTTCTGCAAAGAACCTCTACCACCCACGTGTAAATATCATCCAAAGGTTCACATACATTTCTTTTCAGTATTAATTCACTGTGTCTGTGAAAGATACAGAACAGGTGGTCTGTAAAATGTTGGTCCACTCCTCTTCAATGGCTGTGCGAAGTAGCTGGATATTGTCAATAACTGGAACATGCTGTCCGACCCAGAGAATCCCAATCATGCTAAATGGGTGACATGTCCAGTGAGTATTCTAACCATGCCAAAACTGAAATGTTTTTAGCTTCCAGGAATTTTCAGGATCTCATCAGGGTATCTCTGTGCATTCAAAAAGCAATTGATAAATTGCATCTGTGTTCATTGTCCATAACATACACCCACCCATACCATAACCCCACCACCACCACGGGAGAATTTGGTCACTTGGGTGACATAAACAAACTACTCACTTGTACAATGCCATACACAGTCCACCATCTGCCCTGTACAGTGACATCCAGGAGTCGTCCATGAAGACAACACCTCTCCAACATGCCATATACTATCAAATGTGAGCATCCGCCCACTCAAGTCAGTTATGACAACAAAATGCAGTCAAGTAGAGACCCCGAGGAAGACGACAAGCATGTAAATAAGCTTCCCTGAGATGGTTTCTGACAGATTTAGTTAAGCAAACAAATTGTTGCAGCAGCTGGTGGCTGGTCTCAGACGATTTTGGAAGCAAAGGTGCTAGATGTGAAGGTCCTGGGCTGGTGTGCTTGCACATGGTGGATGGCTGTAAGGCCGGTTGGATGCACTCCCAAATTTACTGAAATGCATTTGGAGATTGCTTATGGTACAGAAATGAACATTCAATTAACGGATAACAGCTCTGGTGGACATTCCTGCAATCATGCCAATTGCATGGTCACTCCAAATACAAGACATCTGTAGCATTGTGCTGTGTGATACATTTGCACATTTTAAAGTGTTCTTTCATTGTTGACAGCCTAAGGTACACCTAAGCAATAATAATGCTGTCTAATCAGAATCTTATGCCGTCATGTGAGGTGGATGGATTATTACTGCAAAGAAGTGCTCACTAACACAGATTTAAACAAATTTGTGAACAATACTGGAGAGAAAAGGGCCTTTTGTGTACATAGATCTAAGTTCACCACATGAAAACAAAATTGTTGAATTTAAATATATTATATAATATATATATACACACACACACACACACACACACACACACACTTGCCCACTTATATTAGCCAGGGTTGGGAGAGCCTGGGCCTAACTGACGACACGGGGCACAAGGCGGGAACAGCCAGGTAGTGAGTTGGCCATATGCATACCTTGTATTATTGGGTTAGTACGCTTACCTTGGGTTTGAAAAGGAGCTCCATAAATAACATGTAATTGCAGACATAATCAGTCAGTACAAGTACATCTGTGATTAATGGTGAGGATGAATGTGTGTGTATAAGAGTGATACGATTGTTAGAGGAAAGGAGCATTGTCTGCTTATGTAACCTCCAGAGAGCATAGGCCAACCATCTGCTGCGACCGGCCAGAACATTCTATTACCAGCAGTCAGATTTATCCCCATTCCTGCTTTAGCTCCTGATCTTTCTGCCCCAGAAATTCCCCTCTCTTCACTATCCTCCGTTTAGCCGTCTGCCTGTACTCTCCTGTAGTCTTTCCACAACTGTTTACTGTGCATTCATCTCTTTCAGCTCAGATGGGTTTTTTTTGCTGTTTGAAGATTTCGAAAGCTGAAGCACTACCTGTGAAGTGAACACAAACATTTAAACAAGGCCCTGAGAGGGACAAAGAACACAAAAAGATAGGACAACTGGCACAGAAGACGGAGAGCAAAGTAAGCAGTCTGCATTGTGCTCCTTTTCCCTCCCTCCTTCTCTATCTGCGTCGATGAATGTGAGTTATCTGAGAGGCTACCTGATCAAAGGCAGGATGAAAAAATACGCTGTTTAACTCTCAGCAGCCAGTCAGTACAGCCAGACAAAGCCTTGAGCCCTAGCAGCTCATATGAAAGCTTTATCACTGATCAGAGTTCAGCCTCACCAGTCTGGGCTTCCTCTCACTTAACCCAGCTCATTCATACAGTCTCAGTCATGCTCACACACATACATTCAAATGTGTTTAAATTTGGGGCACATTTAAATACGTTAAACAGACTCCGCTCTGTTCAAACACAATACTAGACTCGGCTTTGTTTGAAAACAGTATGAATGTTTTATTCAATTTTATTCAACATCATCAAGGAATGACATGGATATTTTACATTTACCGCATTTAGCAGACGCCCTTATCCAGAGCGACTTACAATTTTACAATCCAAGCAATAGTGGGTTAAGGGCCTTGCTCAAGGGCCAAACTGTGGCAGTTTGACAGAGGTGGGATTTGAACCTTCGACCTTCTGGTCCAGAGGCCAGTACCTTAACCAGTACCTTAACCAGGCCAGTACCTTAACCGTGAGGCTACCACAGTCCCAAATTTTCCAATTGTAATGTCCATTCTGTTCTGAAATTGACCTATTGACTCATGTAAATATATTAGCTATTTATATATTAAAAACTTTAACTTGCGACAAACTTGCAATGTATTTGTCAAAACATATCCCCATCTTCCCCAGGTACTACCTGTGCATATATAAGATAAAAATGAGTCAGATTATTATTATTAATTCCTTGCTACCTGAGACTTCTTCAAATGCATTATGAAGAAACTCTGTTATACTCCGTAGTAGGGCTGCCACGGTTAGTCGACTAATCACGATTATGTCGACTATTAAAATAGTCGACGCGTCATTTTTTTTTGGTTTTTTGGGGGGTGGGTCGGGGGTTAAACTTTGTTTTTCTCTCCAAACTATTGCATTTTCCACTGCTGCGTCTGCCTTGTTGTCCTTGACGCACATGCGCAGTAGTGTAACCCGGGGTAGGCAGTCATTGGTCACACTCTATGTCAATACACGCAGGCGCAGAACAAACCATAACTGTTTAGTTCACCGGGAAGCGTGGTGCCAGATCTCAAACACGCTGAAACGCAAATGCAAGAATGCAGAATATTTGAGAATGCATGACCTGCAAAGCTTGCACTTACATGTCTGTGTCTAACAAAGGTGCTGGCGATTTAGAAGTCCATCTAGCTTCAGCC
>JAVSBV010112507.1:0-21220 GCA_033117975.1 Parotocinclus spilosoma
CACACACACACACACACACACACACACACACACACACACACACACACACACACACACACACACACACACACTGTACAGGTGTAGAAGAGCATTTGTAGCCCAAGGGCAGAAAGGAAATGCTGACATTGTACATGCAGACTCAGAACTGCTGTCTCTTCCAAGTTGCCAGCTTCATGCCAGCAGTCAGCACATACATCCACAATCCTCCCAAACGGTGCAAACTTTTGATTGCCCTAAGTCTTCCCATGTATGTTTCATTGTCAGAATTTTTTAACGCCGATGGATTATGATCTGTACTAGCTCGTGTGATGGTGGATCTCTGCTTATAATGGTTTTACTTCATGCATTTTATATGCATCACTTCATGTATTGTTACATAGGTACATTACAATCCTCCAGATAGCAATTCCTTATTTTTTTGCTTGTTTTCTTTGTTACTCTGTTCTTACTTAATATTACCCTTTAGCCTTAATAATGGGTGCGGTCTTTGTCGCAAAATGCTACCAAAGACAGTTAATTAATCTTAATTGCTTTTTTGTATGGGCCAGCCTGCCGATCTGCCGAGGTTACACCGAACTACTTCTCACTAAATTGCTTTTTTCTTCTCATAAGGCGCAGACAGGGCATGATAAATGCACATTCCCCCATTCCTCTTTATCCATGCAATTCTTCCGTGTGGAAGCTGAGGAAAGCTTTTTGCGAACTGCCAGATATTCACAGTGCTTGGCAGGTGGCTATTTGAAGTTGTGCTTTGGCTGAGGGGGTGGAGGCATAGAAGGTTGAGTAATGGCTGCTGCACTGTTCTTATCACTGGTCCACACACCTGCACTTCTCTGAGTGCCATATTCCTAATTACCCCCACACTTCCCCACCTTACTACAATGCTGTGCTCTGTATCTTTCTATGCTACACATTCCTGGACAGATGCCTTCCCTGTCCATTAGTTGCACTGTGGAATTGGATTGATGGTCGCCCCAGCTGGCCTTCCTTTTTTTAGTCGACTGAGATAGACACTGATACTCTAGTCACCTCTGCTAGGAAGCAATTAAATATGGCAAGGAGTTATGTTGGTTTTGTTGTATGAAGGGAAAAAAACCCACAGATGATGATATGAATCCTATGCTTTTGTGAAGAGCCGCATAGGCCAGAAAAGTATGAACAGAAGGTAAATTGACTTTTGGAGCAATTTCTTCACCAGTCAGTTGACTAGCCATGCAACCTGGCAGGCAGACAGTCCCATAGCTAGGGTCATGGTGAGTTGATGTGCCCGAAAACCATTTTCTCATTTTCATGTGCACCGCCTTTTTTCATAGTTCTAAGTACTTTCTTGCATGTTCACACGACAGGACCTGGGAACGAATGTAGTTCTTATGGACTTTTTTAGCTTCAACTTCATAGTAGGTACCTTGTTCAGAGCATAAGAACCCTAAGAGACGTACATTTGTTGCCATGTAATGTACAGCGATTGGTCCAAACATAAGTGATGCAAGTACACTGGTCGTGCTAAGTCCTACTCTGTGAGTCATAAATTATTGTCTAGCCTGTTTTATTACCCAACTCACTTTTTATAGTGAGCCAACCAATTAGGGCTTACCTCTCATATATCAACCTGCTCCTGCCCATATGGAGGCAAAATAATATATTTTTTGAACTGAGCTATGGTTATTATTGCAAAAACAACTGCAACTGTCTGTCCAAATCAAGCCAGGCTATACTAGATATAAGACTGTGACCATATTCCTTAACCTTAAATGAAATAAAACCTGTTATTGCTTATTTCGCTCTCTAATGCATCCTTGTATCTCTTGTCTTGTACTTCAGCATAATTGTGACAACATTTAAAAAGGGGGGTTGTGTCTTTATCCAGGATCTGGTGTCATCCCTTCACAATTTTAATAGCACTGCCCCTCTGTATGTGAAGCAGCAGGAAGCCTGAGTGGTTTGGGGAGTAAAAATGAGAAGCACACTCTGTGAGGCCTGATTGCAGAGACGACATTGTTTGGCCTCCATTTATACCACGTTGCGCAAATGGGGAAGCCAATCCGGCTATGCGTGTTTAGGAGAGATTTTCTGGCCAGTGAAATAGCACCATCTTTCTGCCATGCCATCTTTCTCACTTTTCTGTTCTTCTGTTATTGCAGTGGTGTGGAGTTTGTACTTGTATATGAATAGGGAGTAATTCTCAGCTGAAACACAATGAGTTTCTATTTTACATTTATTGCACTAAGCAAAAAAATGAAAGCAAGGAAGGTGATAGATTGTTATTTTGGGTTCTAGGCAGCCTGACAAGATAAAGCTAGAGCGTTGTGTTTTTTGGATACTGCGTTGGGCTGAAGACAACAAAGCAGTGGAAACCTAGAAACCACTGCTGTTCAAGCCAAGCTACTATAATAGTATACTTACTCATTTTGGAGCTGGACTAGATTCACTTGCTACTGTGAGTATAGCGTAACTGTGAAGCACACAACAACCAGCAGAAGTGGCCATGAAGCTTTCCGGCCTCCTGGGTCAGAAAGGTTCCAGGCACAGGCCAACTGGCAAGCCCCTAGACAGTGATGAATGGCTGAGAGCTCTGTGGACGACGTAAAATTTTTCATCATTAATCTAGGCCATTATATGACTGTTTCCTCTGCCATTGTTCCCAGCTCTCTTCTGAGTGTTCATCCCAGCAGAGCTGACGCAGCCCCTCTGGGCCAGTGGGGGGACCCCTCGGTTGAGGTCAGAAGAAGATGACTTAGCTAGAGTAGCAAACAGGCAGGCACAGATGTTCTGAGAGCACTACAAAATGCCTGCACACTACCAGATAGAAATATTAGTGTGACATTTAGTGCAAAGACAAAAATGCTTCAGGAATGATATTGAGATGTTATCCAGTTGGAAAGGTCATCTTTTGAGAACTCGTATATTAAAATTGTATGCATATATTGATCGTAAGCAAATTAACTAATTTCTGCATGGAACAATCTCATGACTAGTGTCTGTTATTGCTGGGTTGTTGATTTACAGGGATTTTAGTGCATAAAATACTGTATATCAGATGCCATGACTACTAACCATCTATGTCTGGATCTGGGTAGTTTCAGATCCATGCCATCTCACAGTCTGGCAACTCCAGTACTCTGTTATCTAAAAAGGCAACTCGCTGATCTTGTAACGTTTGCAGTCACTGCTTTCGCAGGCAAACATCTCCACCATGCCTGTGCTAAACCATTTTCTATCACAGTCCTGCTCCATTGCTATCAGGAATAATACCCGTTACCTCACCTCTGCTGGGAATAGAGAAAAGCTCCGCACACTCAGTCTTACTCTCTCATTCACACGGGCTTTTCTGAATGCAGAGGAAACTATGTCGGCTGTGAAATTACTGATCATCAGGGCCTTTCTTTCTCCGCCCACTGTGGAAAGTGATGGATTCCTTGGACAGCAAGGGGACAGAGGGGTGAAAAAGAGAGGAATTTAATTCCTTCATGTCTAAGTCTACAACCTGCCAATCTCGTCTGTGCAGTGGCTCCTCTTGTGTGTGTTTTGTGTGGATTAAGTGTGGGTATTCTCCGTGCACAACAGGACAGAAAGCGGCTCCAGTGGTGCTGACTCAGGCCTGTGTTTGAAGAGGATAAAGCCTCATTCCAATAAAAAATGGCAAACAAGTTCTTATAGATTTGCCTGAAAGTACCCAAAAGCTCACTTTTAATAATATATTTGCAGTTTATATGAATTGAGCTGCCTGAGACAGCTTTAGATTTTACTGGAACGGGAAAAGACTTTAGACTTTTTTACTTCAACGCATGTATGCAAGAGCATGCTACCAAACTAAAAGACGTTTAATCACTTCTGCACCAATGGCTCTAGTGCTTAGTGGCTGCTCTATTGTAGCTCAGGAGTAAATGGAGATTCTCGTTTGCGTTTCATTAACGTATCAGCTTTCTTTCAGATGTTTTTCCTGAAAATCATTTGGTGAAATAGAATGAGATAAAAAAGAGAAAGAAATAAAATTGAGTTAAGATAAAAAATAGTTTATATTAAAAACTTAAACTTAAAAAAAAATAAACATCGTCGTATCACTACTTCTAGCTACTGGTTCTTGCCACTATGTCACCACTCTGTGCATCTCTAATCTTGAAAGTTTGTCAAGTTATAATAATGAATGACTTAAAAATCATGTAAATGTTTTATATTAGATGGGAATGTAGACGAGTAATTGAGATATATTCAAACATGAATATATAATGCATTTATTTTTTATGTTTAACCCATCCTATAACTGGTCAGGGTCCCAGTGGATCCAGCGCTTATGCTCAGATATCAAAGGGTACTCGTATAATCTTGCCCTGAATTGAATGTCAGTCCATTGTAGGGCTCTGTGGGGGTTGCCATTACAGTACTGGAGTAGATCCCCTCAATGGGCTGGCCCTGCTCAGGCACAGAAAACTGTTTCTGTATGAGACACCCAACCGAGCCGTAAAGCACTGGATACTCCGACAGAATGTGGAGCATCATTTTGAAATCAGGTACTGCTGGATAATAATTCATGGCTTAATTTAATCCAATGAAGTTCAAATCAAGTTGGCAAAAGTAGGCCCTTTCTGGACTTTTTTCTAGAAGTGCAGGACTGAAAGTTGTTGAACTGACTTGTTGGGAAGGTGGAAACCTATTAACATGGTATATCGAGAGCCAGTAAGGCATTCAATATAAGCAATTATAAGCGTTTTTTTATGGAGATTCAATGCTCCGTGAATATTATGTTATTAATGAGTGTGGAGAAATAACAAAGAGCATTAGAACTGGTGTGCACAAACCTATGGCCATGTAGTGTATTAAAGACTCTGGCATCATTTTGCTATGGGAGTCTATTTAGCAAATAGCAAGTAATTTGATACTCAGACTCCTTTTTTCCACAGAAGTGGCATAAACGTCCTGGCTTAGAACCGGCCATATAGACAGAAAAGTTTTGAAATGGCTTAGAAATGTATGTGGACCAGGATTATCGGTTGAGTTTTCTGACTCTACAAAGTGAAAGTTCTCAAGACAGTCTGCTGATGTGGTGTATTTGACTTGTAGTGCAGATGTTTTTCGATGTTAGTCTGAACCGATTATGTGAGACTGTCCATGATTTTGTGTATGTGTGTCTGTGTGTCTATGGGTCAACTGGTCATTGTAATTACTCGGATCAGTAAGCGTGAAGGTGGGTCAGTGCTTTGCTGTTGGAGGCTGGTCGAGGCCAGCTGGTGATCTAATATCCACATCAACAGCTGTGTAATCGCAAACCTGTGGTCCAGCCAGCCTGGTTCCCCTTACCTGCCAACACTAAGATAATTCAGGTCCATAAACTCCAGCTCCCAGGATTCTCTGCTGCCTTTGTGGATCCTCCTTGAATAGACAGGTCTCCAAGCTATAATTAGAACAAGCCATCTTAGCGTGTAATTGGACAGCTGTTGTTTGAACAGTTGTCATGTGGGTCTCCAGGTGCAGTGGCTGTAATGCCAAAGCACCTGTGAGAAATATTCACTGAAAATGCATTTTAAGATAACATTTTAAAAAATAGTAAATGGTGGAATACTGTCAGTATTTGATTTGTTCTGAACATGTCTGTAGTACTTCCAAGATCCAGGCTCAGATTTGTCCTGTATTTAGGGTAAAAATTAAGATGTTCATGGGGCTGGCAGAAAAGTCATCAAGTTATTGCTCTGCTGTGTGCCTAATGGAAAAAAATTAAATTATCAGCTAATTTGTGCAGATGTCTCTGGTGACAACAATTTACACATTGTGGCAGTTTCAATTAAGCTGGGAACCCCATTTTTCCTTTTTTCATTTCAGAACATTTATCAAAACGATATGTAAGGAAAACTTATGATTACATCACACCGCAAACTTGTACAATATGTGTTGACCAACGAACGACATGACCTGCTTTGTTTGAGCTGACACTGGATAAGATGTTGCTGCAGAACAGCAGATAAGGTAGTTCTACCTCTAGTAGTGCAGCAGACAAGATTTTATACAATGTTACACACTGTGACTGGTAAACCAGTTTATATAGTTGTAGTTAAGATAGGAGATATATGTATTGGAAAAACAAACAAACGAGTACTACATACAATAGGACAGGTACCTACACATGCAAACACAATGTACAGTTTCTTAGAAATAAGTAGCTGAAAGTCTTACACACTAACACGTGTAACTTGTACAAAAAAAATCTCTAAACACATCAACCAATTTGCAACTGTCTATAGTCCAAATATGAGCAAGCACAGACAAATACACATAACAAGCATAACAAGCAAGCACAGACAAATACACATGAATAACAGACTTCTGCTTTTAACTCCCACCTCTTGTTGTTTGTCTGCAGGATTGGGTGACTGTTAAGGTGACCAGTTATTTATGACCATGTCTTTGTATGATTTATTCTAGTTTTTAAGACCTTGGTATTTAAACTAAATGAACATTGATCAGATGGTCATTAAAAGGCCCATACATGTAAACAGCCAGTGAGTCAGGATGGGGTATGTGCCCACAATGGAACGTGTTGAACAAAATTCTGCTGGCTAACCCAATATGTGTATTGGGTTATACAGAAAGGCAGGAGGAACAGTTAGAACGTCCGCTATGCTTCTGTATTACATTTACATAATTTAAAGTGGGTACACTTTAAATATAGAGGACCCAAGTAGGGGTTTCCTCATAAAAACAGGAGTAGTTACAATAACAATACAAACTTTTTCTGAATATTCATTACCCAAAGCATTTTCTGAAGCCATGCTAAATTGGATAACAGGTCTCAACTGTATTTAGATTTTTGTGGAAAACAATCATTTTTGATTGGCTGACAATGTGAATGAAAGAAGATTGATTTCTATTTACCAGCCATTAAGAGGCAGACATCTGGCATGTTCTGTGCATTTCAGTCTCAACTACTGATTTAATATTCAGAATCACTGCCGGTTTCCTTTCTCCACCCTGTCAAAGTTACTTTGCACTGTCTCGTTTAAAGAGTAAGTCCTCTGCCATCTTTTGACAGATGAATGGAAATCAGGCTGCTTTATTTGATCGACCCTTGTGATTGCTTCTCCTCCTCTGTAATTGGGGTCTCTTCTGTGGGTGGGTGTTTACCGCATATGCGTTTAGTATGTTGAATTGTGTATGTCTGTTCTCTGTTGTCTGCTCCTTGTCATGCTGTTGTCTGTCAGGAGCATCAGGCCAAGTCTATAGATGGGAAGCTGGGGTAGCGGATGAAACGTACATGCTAATCATGGCCCCAGCACACACACACACACACACAAAACAATCTAATTGGGGGTCTTTCTTATGTTTGAGAGCTAAGCATTTGTTGTGAATACACTGCTATACTGTTACTCTGTTATAGATGTGTTATTTGAACTTATCTACCCGTCTGCAAAACAAAGCAGCATCTGTGCATTTAGATTGCAATATAATGTTTTGTGTGTGTGTGTGTGTGTGTGTGTGTGTGTGTTTACGGAGAAATGGAGAAATTGGAGAAATGGAAACAGGATTTGGTGCTTCCCTCTACTGAGTTTGACTAACAGAGCTAGGATAGAGTAAGTTTGAATTTGTAGACAGGAAAAAGAAATGTCTTTGCCACTCACATTTTCTTACTCCCATCACACTCCATTTCCTTACCCTTTTAGGTTCAAACTCTTGTCAGTACTTACAGTCCTAAATGTAATACAGTCCGCAGTGCTGAAAGCATAACTACTTAAACTTCCTTTTTCGATAGTGTCTTTAGGGAACAGCCAAATTAGTAGCGGTAAGAAGACAAGGCCCTGGTCATACCCGAATCCAAATTCAGTTTATATGGGCCTCGACTTTCTGCCAAAGCGAAAGGCCTTTATTCCCTTTAGTTCAGGCCAAACAAAAGACGACCAGTTTAGGCATTTGCTTTACTTCCTAATGAGCTGACTCAGAATACATTCCCGATCAAGCTGCCAGGTGCTGCTCAAGTGTAAGGTGAGGTCACTATTCTAAATAAAATTCTAAATATTGCCCACTCCAGCCCATTTTTTTTTTATATATTGCATGCAAATTCTGGTTGCATTATTATAAATAGACAGATAAATAATTATATATGGTGATTATATCATTGTTAAACTAGGGTTTATCTAATCTAATGGTAGCCTATGACTTTTTCACAGTTATGCATGGTATAAACCTATCCAATCTTTATAAGTAGACATTTTTAGCTCACCCTGCTGGCTAGGGTGTTTTGAAAGTTGATTAAGTGTGGCTCTGTTCCATAGCGCCCAGGCCTTGGGTTTTGTGATGTCCTCCACAGACTTGATAGCATGGTTTATGACGTGTTATAAATTGCAGGGCAATGAGTGATGGTCCTCATGCTCAAATGACCTTTTCATACCTTCGCTGTACTTTTCATGCGGTGAAAAACAAAACTTGGCCAAAACAACAACCAAAAAAACAAGAAAAGAAATACAGGATAAACCAGGAGCATACAGGTTACATGTCCCTCTGGCTCACCATCAGTCACCTGATCTGTCTAATCTGTGAAATTTGGTCAAATGGCAAGAACAAATGATGGAAGGGAAAGGTTAAAGAAACAAAACCTCTTGCGTCCCTTTTGTCACCTGGTATAATATGGAGTTTGGGGGATGTGGCAGGTTTGGGGGAAGCAGAGGTACAGAAAAGATGGGGTCAGCTAATCCAAAGCGGCAGCTCTTGAGCACTCATGCTTGAATGCCTTGCAATAAATCTAAATGAAAAACCGGACTGGCAAATGTGACATTAACACACCACTATCCCAAGAGACGGAAGATACAGGTCTGCCCATTGTGTGTAGTGTGAACAGAAACTGTTTAGCTAATGGATAAATGTTTATATGGTGTTTGAGCATCAGAGTGGCAAACATCTTTGTTGGATTTCCGTCTCAAGTGAACAGGGGGTGGAAGAGCAAAGGCGTTCAATTTGAACTCGCTGGCACCTATTGCATCTCATTCCTCAAGCAATTACAACGTACAGTTGGCCAGGTGTTCTGTGGAATTTAAATTGCCATCCTCCTGATCAAGGGATGAGCTGCAGCCTTCACCCTATACTGACAAGCTCTGTTGCTCAACCAACCAGGACGCATCACCCTTCAGTCTGCTTTCAGAGGAGACAGGCCATTGGTCACAATGAAAAAGAACCTCACCTTGAATAGTAAGCAGATTTAGGTTCACTTTCTTTGTAGTTGGAACCATGGTGCATTTCTAACATTTTGGCAGAGAGACTCTGCATATATTTTATGAACATAATACAACGTGCAAGAGACTCAAACAAGACAGAAAGAAAAACAGAGATTTTACGACTTAATCTGCAATGTTCATTACTGCTATGTTTAATAGTTTTATGATACGAATGTTAATTGTTACACCACTTGTCTGCATGGCAAATAGTGTACCTAGACAGAGAAACCATGTGTAACCATGATCCAATTAATGTCATTTCAATTTTGTTAGTAATACAATAATGAACATTCGCATTCAGCAAAAAAAATTTCCTCAGGCAAACCATACTCAGTATTATACGCTCCTGCACTCTCTTGTGCTCAGTGACGAAGTTGTCTGTGCATTACATAACATGTGAGTGATTAGTCCTGGAGAATGTAGTGAGGAAAAGTCATGGTTACAACAATAATCGTATTTGTTTTAGACTGGCAATACATTACATTAATACATTAAAGGTACAAAGACATTTTTATAAAGTAAAACAAATTGTGGGTCAAGAGGGGCAGGTAAGAATTTTTTCAGTAATGATTCATTGTTGGCACTTTAGATTGCTAGGTATTGTTCACAAGCGATGGGAAAAGAGAGCTGGAGACAGAGGAAAGTGCTCTATTTACGGGGCAATCACTGGTCCTCCTGAAGTCCGTCATCACCTGTGGTTCAAGTGCTGTAGTGATTGAAAAAACAAGGTCATGGATACAAGTAGAATCCTATGCAGGGTTTATCAGTCCAAGGGAACCTCAGAGTAGAGTCTCTTTTTTTGGATAAAGATGTGACAGTTGGGCTGGTTTCAGACATGTCCTTTTGGACAGTGAAGGCCTTAGCAGACCGAGGAACTTCTGGAGGCATTACAGGTCACATTGGCTTGGGGATACTCCTAGAGTATCTGGGATCTGTAGCTAGGATATCTTGGCTGACCTTCTCAGCCTGTTGGCACTACAACCCTCACCAGAAGAGATAGCTTGTGGAATTTGAGTGCCTTTTGAACCTGTCTGACTGTGCACTTGCCTGGGTGTGATGATTTGTTAGATCCAGTGACACTCTTCATTTGTGCTATTTGTTTGTATATAAATTCCACACGTTCTTTAATGAGAAAAAGTAAAATGCTAAGAGAAATACTGAGTGAAATACTCTCTCTGTACTACAGAAATCCATGCTTTCAGGTTTTCACCTTCTGACCTTACCGTTCAAATGTCATAGGACAAATTGAGACTCGTCAGACCAGGCAACATTTTTTTCCGATCTTCTGTTGTCCAATTTAGGTAAGCCTGTGTGAATTGTAGCCGCGGTTGCCTGGTCTTAGCTGACAAGCATGGCACCTGTTGTTTTCCTCTGCTGTGGTAGCCCATCTGCTTGATGTATTGTGCAGTTTTTCCAGACCTCTGGCATCAACAAAGTATTTTCACCCTAAGAACGTCTATTCACTGGTTAATTTCTTTTTTTGGACTACTGTAAATCCAAGAGCTGGGATTTTCATGGCTGTGTATGACATTCCCAGTAAATCAGCAGTTTCCATCTATTACCGACAGCCATGGTACATTCAAAGTCATATTTTTCCCATAATTTAATGCTCTTTTTGACCTTCAGCAGGTCATCTAGACCATATCTACATGCCTAAAGATGCACAGACTTGCTTTCAGGTGATTGGCTTAATAGGTATTTGTGTTAATGAGCAGCGTAAAGTCAGAACATCCATAAGATCCACAAATACACTAAATAAAAACTAATATAAACGGAAAGGTCAGTCTAAATTTAATCTGTTTTCAATTTCAAAACTATAAAATTCAACATTATGATGACATTTTATTTCATTATGTTGTTGCTCATCTTCAGAATATCCACATTATAGCTGCTTATACTATTCCTTTAATTAACCTTTTCCTAAAGGTTTCTTAATTAATTTTGAAATTAACATTCAGATGGAAGTGTTTTGATGGTGACCAATATTCCAATAAAAAAACGCCAATGGCTTAACTACTGATGGTTCTGATGGTCATTGCACATGTGGTGATCTGCATGGATTTAATGACATCCCTGTTTGTTGTATTGAAGCAGGGAACAACTCTTAAATCTCAGATTAGAACGAGGGTTTTAGAGGCTTAGCCAGATTAAAGGCAATAATACCAGCCCACGCGTGATTATTTTAGCCAGTCAATATGTTTGACCCAACCAATAACATCTGTTCTTATCTGATTGCTGCAGCTCAGATAAACTCCCTTTCCTCTAACCATCTCGTTGCTATCCATATTCTCTGCTCTGAGGTTAGGACTGTGTGAGGGTTACTGATAGGATGGCTGTAGCACTATCGCACTCACTGTCTTTTTATGCAGTCAGTCATTGCAGGCATCCATTTGCCTTGTCATTTTCTATTCCCTTAGCCCACTGAAGTGGGTCAGTGAGGAAATGGGGAAAGGGCAACACACACACACACACACACACACACACAGACTAATTTCACTTGTGCTGACTAGGCTGCCAATACTGTCGAGAGAGAGACCGATGTAGACATACGATGAGGTTCAATATCCTGAGGGACTTTTCACATTTGCACCAGTCCAGACCTGAGTTCAATTGGACCGATAGATTGGTTTGTTTGGGCAGATATAAATATTTTTTTTTAATGCAGAAACTGCTGGGAAACAGGATCTGGTCCAATTCAACTGTCAACAGTTGGGGTTAGAATTTGACAGTTAGTCTGAAAGGAATTTTTTAATAGTCTTTTAATGTAAACTTAAAGGCTATTAAAAAAGCTGTGTGCAAACAATACATAAATGTGTCAGATTTAGTCAGATTGAGTGATTGAAACAACTATTACTCTTGTTTGTCAGGAGTGACATTATTACGCTCAACATGGAAGATCACCCAGATAAAACTGGGACTCAGTGAGTGAAAGTGAACCAGTTTATGTACACTGCTTACAAAAATTAGGGGATATTTTGAAGTACTCCCCAATGTTTGTGAGAATATACAAGTAGTTGGGGGACAAACAATACAGTACTACTTAGGACAAGCACATACACAATAGGACAAGCACATACATGTACAAATATAATTTACAGCTTATTACAAATAAGTAGCAGGAAGACATTCTCACAAGCACTTGTCAGTTTCACAAAAAAAGTCTTTAGTCCAAACGTGAGCTATTGATTAAGTGAGCACACAAATTGAAAAGTAGTTACACACACACAAACGACAGAGTTGTTTTTAAACTCACACCTCTACTTGTGGATTCGCAGCATTGATTGGCTGTTTAGAGGAGTAAGAGAGACAGATTTTTATGTCCTAGTATAATTTATTATAATATTTTGATCGGCTAAATGGCACTTACATATATTTACGTTTTCAAAAAAAATTCTGTGAATACTGTGACTCCTTTGCCAAAAAATGTATACCAAACTTAAAAGTAATGGTATTAATATCATTATATACTTGTGTTGACGCAATGATTTCTAAGTATGGGAGGTATAAGCTATCAATTCTTGCAAGCTATTCTGGCTCACTAAATATGGAGCTAAGTCTATGAACAAATAAATAGATGGACTTCACAATTAGGATATGTAGTTAAAGTAATTCAAAATATCTCTATGTTTTTTCTTAAAGCGACTACTTATATATTTTTATAAATCAGTTGGTGGTGGACATGTATCTTTTGGCTTGGCTGTGTAGAAACAGACAGATAATATATTATTGAGGTTCTGTAGTTAATATGCAGATAATATGCACATAATGTCATTTAGTGGACTGCTCTGTGCCGAGGCATTGAATAGCTGTCGGAGTGTGTTAGCAGGACAGGCCTCTGCTGACAGCTCCTGTCCACAGAGCTTATGTATGGATCCCAGCACTTTGCATGTGTTTCAGGATGTGTGGAGGCATGCACTTTTAGGCACAATGTAAAAAAAAACTGTGTGAAGTCTGGGCTGAAGTTCTTTTCATTGTGCTTTGTCCATTCTGAGATTAGTAGGGGGTGTGGTTCAGGCTTAGTGTGCAGTCCAAGCTGGCCCAGTGGTTGTGCTTTCCTGGAAATTATTGTTTAAGGAGCATATTTAGAAGCTTGGGTTTTCATTAAAAACTCAGATCACCAAAATAGGCTTAGCAATGTAGAAGTGACAGGAGAAAGAAAAGGACTTGGTGTGTGTGTCAACCTCAAGAAAACCAGCATTCACTCGAACACCTACCAGCAATTCATTTCTTTCAGCCATTGCTCATTTTATGCATGTTTCTTTTAGTACCATTTGTTTCTATAGGTTTTTTTTATATGTTTTTTAAGGTACTGGACTACAAACCAGAAGGTTCATAGTTTAGGTTCCAGCACTACCAAGCCTGTATCAGTTTTAAGTATAAGAGTGTGCTAAATGTTGTGTGTATATATATATATATATATATATATATATGTAAATTTGTATATAAATGTGTGTGTGTGTGTGTGCGTGTGTGTTTGTTTGTGTGTGTTTGTGTCACACTATGACTGAATTAATATGAATAAATACCAGTGTCTCATTTGGGTTAATTTGACTCAGGACAGGCTGGACCAGTAATGGATGTGTCTGTTTAGTCTCTGTTTAATGGGATAATGGCCTAATGTGATTCTCTCTTTCTCATTTTTTCCCTGTGCTGCACATTAACGGACTTCTTATCCACATTAATAGGTGAGTACCATGCTTATTTGTATCTTCCTCCTTTGAAAATGTACCCTGCCTTGTAAAACATGCTAAAACTTGTGTTAAGCAGGGGTAGAAAAATCATTCATCAGTTCATTAGCTAGCCCACGGGCAAATTTTTAATCGTGCTCGCCCCATCATACGGTTTAGCTTTTCAGTCTTGTTAAGATTACACCAAAATACAGAAGACGTGTTAGTAGATTTTTTTTGTGTGATGGCAAATCGTAGCAAATTCTGCGATAGCAGATCAGCTCACTGAATCTATTGTTGTCATTTAATCTATGCCATATGTTATAATATGTGTTTAATATTTAACATGTGAGAGCCATCAGAATAAATTCCTCTAATGAGGAGATAAACACGGATAATGAATTGAGTCATTCTATGAATGTGTTTGTGGGCAATCCTTCCTAATTAATGTCAGAGAGACATAATTGTCTTCAGGTTCCTATGATAAAATATGCCTTGTGATATTTTATTAGATTGCAGTCTGTTAATAAGCTTTTAGAAATAAAGTCATGTGGCATTTTTACACCTGTTCTTAGTTAGGGCTCCCTTAACTTAAAATCAGGTGCATATTCCATTAGTGTCTTGAAATCAATTTTAGCTCACTATAACGTTTCACATTTCTGTAGAAGTTTGTAGTCATTTTACTCACTGTTCGCGTAATGCCAGAAGTTTCCCGTGAAACTGAGGTCTGCTAATTTTGCTGACCAGCCACAGTGTCCCAAATTTTGTCCCACCATGTGTTGCACAGCACATGATGTACTGTACACCTGTACTAATGCTCTTCATATGCTGTGCTCTCTCACCAAGGTCTGACTATTTGCTTTTGTGCTCTTTTTATTCAAGTGTGCAGTATATCAACACTAAGCAAATTACTCACCGCTATTTAAAGTGACAGTTATACAATAGAAATAATAATACTATAAGACTTATTTTAGAAGCAGCACCTCTGTTTAGACACCTATAACACATTTATCTATCTATAACACTTCTAACTCTATCAGAAACACACTGTTGGTTATGCATTAGATACAAATTTTAGTTTAAAGTAACATTTTGTAGATGTGTGCATTTTTGTAATATTTGGTATTGAATTTGGAACAAAAAAGAAAATAAGAAAAGATGACATTTTACAGATTTTTTTAAGACTGGTGTACCAAATCATAATGTGAATACTTGGATGCAAATAAAACTAATCTAATATTAATATTAGTACAATTCCCTTTTAAAGAAAAAGGGGGCAAACCACTCTTTTAATTTGGTTAATTAAGTTAGAAAAACCTAACTAAGTAGGCTGTCCTCGAGGCAATGAAAAATGAATACCCCAGATAGAAATCTGCTACTGATACTCAACCAATGGTAACAATTTATGTCTTGTAAAAATGTATCCATACCATCAAGTTGTGTAAATTGTTCTTTAACACAACGTTGCTACTTTTCCCAAATAAGCTGAATAACTTTATTAATGAGAGAGATTTGCTTTAGGTTACTGATGTTAAGGTAAGGTGTCGTGTTAATTAGCTACAGTAATCATTATGTCAGTTGAAGGTCCCCACATTGATGGGAAGTCTGTGTGTGGGCGCCTTTGTGTGGGTGCGCCTTGTTTTGCTATACTTGTGAGGACCAAATGTCCCTACAATAAAAGGAAAACATAAAAGTTATTCCTGTCCTCTTTTACTGCTTTTTAGTTTAATATTTTATTCTAATGTCTGGGAAGTCGTGTGTGTGTGTGTGTGTGTTTGTGTGTATGTGTGTGTGTGTGTCTGCCTGTCTGCCTGTTTGTCTGTTTGTGTTGCTACGCTTGTGAGGACCAAAGGTCCCTACAATGAAAGGAAAACATGGAATTTAAAAGTTTTTCCTGTCCTCTTTTAATGCATTTTAGTAGAATATTTTATTTGAAAAACTAAAAGATCCATGTGTGTGTGTGTGTGTGTGTGTGTGTGTGTGTGCACGTGTGAGAGAGAGAGCGAGAAAGAGAGAAGCAGCTGCTGTCAGCACACTAAGTGCTATCTGCTAATGTGTGTGCGTGAGTGTGTGCCTGCGTGCGTGCATGTGTGCGTGTGTGCATGTGCGCATGCTTATTTGTGTGTTTAGCTTCGGACCACTAGGGCTGTTCCCTACCTGAGCTTCAATCTAGCATTTGTTGATGCAAACACAGTCTCTCTTACAGATGCAAGTCAGGCTCCAGTGCATAAATGTAGATTCTTCCACTTCCTTAATGATCATTTAATGTGTGTGTCTGCCCATGTGACCGCATATTAATTGCTGTTAACTGGTGTTTGTGGTCGATAATGAATGGGGATTTTTATCTGTATCAATGCAGACAGCTTAATTTAATCAAGTGCCTGTTCTTAGATGCCTATTTAGACATTAAAGTAGACATACTTTTCTGTCTTAGCAGCAGGAAATTGTTTATGAAGTTATTTTGCCTCCTGTGTGTGTTCCCCTCGTGGAGCCTGCGTGGACATGAACTGATTATGCAAAGATGTTTACCTGCAGGGTGATTCCTATGTGTACATAGGCTGCCAAGAGCTTGTACACTGCGAGTCTCTGATGATTCTTCACACTAGTGTAAAATATCTGGAAGTGAGAAGAGGCATTGGTGTAAGATATAGCTCGGTAATGACCTCCCAATTGGCCTTTAAACCATGGATACCATCAACACTGCAGCACTGGCACAAAAAACAGAAGAACGAAGTCATGACAATAATGAGCACATTCCACTAAAATGACTTACAGGTTATAATTAAAGCACTGATCAAGTGAATAGAAATGGGGCACAATAAAAACAATGAGTGAACAATTTATATGAACAATAAATATGTAAATAGTTGGATTTCATTGTTAATACAACTAAATAGATAGATAGATAGATAGATAGATAGATAGATATATCCACCTTATTGTCATCATACTCAGACTCAGTAAAAATACGCAATGAAATGCCGTAAATAGTTCTGTGGAATTAACATGCTGTAAAAACTGACGTTTGTACACCTCTTTCTGTAACTTTATGTATCTATTATAAAAGCAATCATTTCAGGATGAAACTAAACTACAAAACTGTGTTTAGAAACTGAATGGCTATAGCAAGTAATTCTACACCTACAGTACTGTGCATAAGTCTTAGGTCAACATTAGATTTGTTGTTTTAGCAATGGTATAATAATCATATAAAACATATTTGTCAATGATTGGACAGTTTGAATTCTTCACATCATAATACTTTTTTCCCTTTTCGAAAAAATGGTTTCTTAGCTGCTACCCGTCCAAAAAGACCATTTCTGATCAAGCTTCTTTGATCTGTAGAATGGTGAACTTGGCATCCCAATGAAGCTCCCAGATTGGGATCCTACTCTTGTCAAGTATAAGCGAGATCACACTAAATACTTACCACTGCAACCTATAGAAGCTTTTTTCAATTAATTTGTCAGTTGCTTAACATTGCCTACAAATTTCTTATATTTTCTAATCGTATTTTAATTAAGAGTAAAATAGGTAATTATACAACTGCAAAACCAATGTTATATCTGATTTAATGGTGGCCTAAGTTGTATCTAAGATGTATCTACTGATGTCTTATTGTATAAAGTTTCATATATTATTGTGCATAAAATAACTGCAATAATGTTGGTTGAAGTCCATTCGTAGATGTTATATAAATGTATTAAACAGGTAATGCCTACCAGCAGTGATGTTCTTACGTTGCACATCTGTGCCAGCGCCAGTCCCATGTGTTGCACTTTAGTATTGACTGCTTTAAATTGTGTCCCACTGAGTCCAACACTGGTCTGAGCATGTAGTAAAAAGGTTAATGTGGGTCAGTCATTAGGCCATTTTAATGGTATCCTGTAGAGAGTGCACACTGCAAAATGTTGCATTCGATCCCCCTGTGACCATACGACTGCTCCGAGGCAGTGGCAGTCAGATCAAAGGTCAAGTTGTGAGGTGCGCTTAATGCACTTCCTATCATGATCTGCATCAGCTGGATCGGTAATGAGACGACCACTGACCAGGTCTGAAGGAATTTCCATGGGTTTGTGTTTGTATGTATAAGTACAGGTGTTCTTTTAACTCGGTTCACCCTGTAAGAAGACGAGAAGCAAAATAGTCAGAGTTAAATTATCTGTCATGTGTGTGTAAACGTTTCTAAAATAACAACTGAAATTCAACGTAAAACGTTGAATTGATTTAAATTCAGAAAAAATGCTACAACTTCTGACATCACCATGTTTCAATAAAATAGACTTCAGAGTACACTCACAAAAGTTGCTCTGTGTGTGTTCTTTGTCTTTTCATGCTCTCCCTTACCCTTACCCTATAGAGAACGCCACACACACATATTTGCTGCAGCCGCAGCCTCTGCGCTGTACCCTATAGCAGGCCCGGTCTGGTCCTGCTTCTCCACCACATCAATAGAGCTCAGCTCCACCAAACAACCCCCTCCTTCTCCTTGCCTGAGCGTCTGCCTTTTTCTCTTCCTCTGCCTGTGCCTCTGGCTGGGCTTCCACTGCCCTAATTACACCAGCCGCTCCGCCAGCCTGCCATTTATAAAAACCTCAACGCACTGTAATTAACCGTGCTTTATAGCCACTTATGAATAATATCGGCCATGTATAGAACTGCTCAAACCTGTCTTTCTTCTTCAGCATGATTTTTTGGACAGCCTTCATCCTTCACTGACATGTGGTATATCATTTCTATTTATGCCCAGCAATTTTTGCTAGCTAACGCTGCTCATCTTGGATGTCACGCTAGTCGTTGATGTCACACCGGCACTAGGCGCAGGGCCTGGCCAACTTTTCCCTTCCTCTGTCATGAAGAAATGTTTCCAACTGTGGTGAACATGCCCCCTGACTGATCCTAATATACTAGTCTATTGAGCAGTGATGTAATTAATGACTGAAGCAGGGAGCGCAAGCCACAATTGGAAGCCAAAATGGAACCATATGGCTGAGAGTACTCACACATTCACAGTCTTATGTTCTTATCAGAATGTCCTTTCTGTAAGGATATAAGCTCTACTATACACCGTTTAATACTGTGTATTTTATGGTATCTCTGTGTACACATCCATCTAATCACCTGTGTTCAAGGGTTTGTTTCAGTTAAGTTAAATAGGTATTTAGCGTGCAATCTAAAGATCTTCAGTGGTTTGTTTATGCACCAATTTACATAAGCTGTTCAAATGCTGCACTGATACTACTGCTACTAGTCACTGCAGAATTATGCTCTGCTCTATGAGTGCTCTTATGTGCACTTCATAAACCGGGCGATTATTCAAGTGGTCATGTAAACAGCATTACTCATATGAATCAGATTGAGGTCTAGAAATTTAGTAATGAGAGCTGGAATTTATCCCAGTAGTCATATTTCTTAGCACATGTATATGTATCTGTATTCAGGCTGAATATAGTTGCATTTACACAGTTGTCAGGTATGCTTGTTTCTTTTTAGAGTTTTTCATTGGCCTGGTTGCTTGTTTTCCTCACATTCTGGCAACCATAAAATTAAAAGCAGTGCCTGCAAAATAGCTACATAACACATTTGTGAAGACTCGGTATAACTTGAGGAATTGATAATTTTATTATTTAATTATTGAATTATGAACTTTAGGTCACATCCTTCTCTGAAATTATTGGCAGGTTGCAAAGTAGAAATCCGATTTTTGCCAGAGTCACTTAAACCCTGAGGTTTCCGATTATCTGATTACCCAAGGGCATGTGAACTCGTTTATCACTCACAGAATTGGATTTTTTGCAGTTATTGGATCGTTGGGTATGTGTAAACACACTCAGATAAAGTTTTGTTTTATAACTTTTCTGTTGTGCAGATTAGGTTGCTGTGATAAAAACTGTGGTTCTTTTATGTGAAACATTAATATTGTGACCACATGTTTGATGTAAGTCGTTAAACATAACCCAAACATTGTAGAGTCCATGCAAGTAGATCTCGTCATAATCTCATTTAACAATTATAGCCAAAGGAAAATAAACATGACTTGCTGGATCTGCAAAGCAAGTGGAGAGCCACTGAAGATATCCAGGTCCATTTTACGCTGGCTAGAGACATTCCTGACACCACAGTTTGGTTGGTTCCAATATGAAATGGTTGCAATAACCTCAAAATAATTGCAACCTAGACTTTGGAACTACTTGCCATCATGGTACATGCTACATTCAATTTGTTGTTCCCCACTAAACATAAAGGGTTAAGGTGTCTAATATGATTGGGCCAGCACTATGGGTAGAGGGGAGGGGCCTGATTCCTTTCTGTGCATGGGTTTAATAATTTACATTATATATTTATGTCATTTAACAGACGCTCTTATCCAGAGCTACGTACAATTAATACAGTCTTATAATCCAAGCAATTGTGGATTAAGGGCCTTGCTCAGTGACCCAACTGTGGCAGAGGTGAGATTTGAACCCTGGACCTTCTGGTCCATAGTCCAGTACCTTAGCCACTAGGCCACCATAGTACCACTCCAGTACTACTCCGGGTACTTTGGCTTAATACCACAGTTCAAAGACATGCGTGTTAGGTTAATTGGTGTCTCTAAATTGGATTTGACTTGTGTGTGTATATAGCTAATTCTGATATAACAGTGCGTGTGTGTGTTACTGAAATGGCCACTGATGCTGATAGTGACATTAAGCAAACCAAATGAACAAACAAACAAACTACTATAATGAATGCGATTGGACACTAGGTACCGATAGGAGTCCCGCTGGGTTTTTCAGTGCTGTCCGCTTTACCGATGGATGTGAAGGAGAGACATAGCAGATGTCTGAAGGTTCATGGGAGGATGGATGCTTTAATCGTTGCTGTTGTCTTTGCTTGTTTTCTCTCTGAACTTTTTTCACTGCTTTTGTGATTTATGCTAGTCCTCTTGTTTTGTCTCTATCTCTCTTCACCTCCGCTGAAGCTTAACAGCACATCGGATGCCAGTGTACCCATACTCAGCACCACCCCCATCCCGCCCAATCCCCCCACCCCACCTGAAACACTCACACACACACACACACACATCTCACCCACACCCTCCATGACTCAACATCTGACATCATGTTATGAAAAGAATGCACATAAAAACAGCCGTTTTCTTGTCCTCCTCAAAACACTGAAAAGGTGACAAGCAGAAGACACAGCCGAGCTAGAAGAACAAAACCAGAACTACAGAGAGGAGGAGTGGGAATAGAGATGAGCACAAATGAAGCACTGTTGAGGGGACACACACAATGGTCCATATGCTGGACACACAAACACCAGTTCCAAGTGTGCACTCTCCTAACCTTCTTTCAAATGACAGACCACCCACCT
>JAVSBV010112513.1:0-21217 GCA_033117975.1 Parotocinclus spilosoma
TTTAGTTTCCTCTCTCGTCGCACGCATAGCCAGTGTAGGGTTCTCTTTCTACAGTGTAATTTCCTCTGTCTGAAACTGTTTGTTGGTTTGTTCTTTTGCTCGGTGTGTTGCTCTGCTCTGTTTCCCTTTATACAGGGCCCCAGCTCGATCCCGTACACCTCCCGTACCTCAGCAGTGTCCCGCCATTGCACCCTGCCTCTCAACATACACCCTGCTACACTACTCTGTCTCAATAAAACCCACCTTGTTCTGCATCTCCGTCTCCCGCCTTGTCCTTTAGAGCTGGTCTTTGACAGAATAATTGTTTTATTCTTCTAAAGTGTATGTCAGTTTTATTGAAAGAGTCAATAATAATGATTATTATTATAGCAATAACAATAATGATAATAATAGTTTAACTGTAGAGCCTCAACGGCACACATTTTAATAAAGCATATATTTGATGGCAAAGTGTTATGAAAGTTTGTGGGAATAATACAATAAAAATGCAAATGTGATTTTATACATCCATATTATAAGATACATATCATGGCATTGTACAAGCAGTTCACAGGCATTTGCAAAAGATCACATAACTCCTTCTTAACCTCATGTCCTCCATCATAAAGAACTACTTAATCATCTGAAGGGATGATTTTATAATCCTGTAATGAAGTGAAAGCAAAACAGAGCTGGTTTACAGTCCTGGAGCTGAGTCCACTTGTGAAGATGTTGTCATTTCATAGATAAATTCCTCCATTACACCCCCTAGAATGCAAGAACCCTTGAGTAAATGTTGAAAACCAGCTTCAAAAGTCATGTAGGTATCACCCCTAAAATTTCAGGAGAATTTGACCCTTTCTTTCCAGGGAGGCCATCTAGGTGCTGGTCCAGTCTCTTGTTGTATCAAAACTAGATTATGCCAATGATTTTCTGGTTGGTCTTCCCATGTGTACCATATCAGTTCTGTTACTGGTTCCTAATGCTGCATTCTCTTCACTGGCTCCCTGTAGCTGCCCACAATTTATTAAAAACCCTGATGCTCGCCTACAAAGCCAAAAGTGGAGCAGCACCTTCGTATCAATAGACTTTAATTAAACACACTCTGCACCTTGTATCCTTTAAGACACAAGCTTAGGCCAACTGGATCCTGCACTTAAGCGTAAAAAAATACAAGCATCAGGACCTCTTCCGTACTGGCTTTTAGGTAGTGGAATGAACTTCCACTGAATGTCAAAAATGGCTGGCTGTCTCCTCTTCACCTAGAATTTCAGTGAATACTGAAACTACACGTACTACTCTCTTCTTATGCTTCTTACTCATACTCTTTTCTTCTTTTCCTACATCAATTACTAGTAGGATTTAGTTGGAACTTTGTTCTTTGGGTATTTCATATTTGTACTAACTACTAACATGGGGTAATGTCTACTAAGAAGAATTCAAATAACTTAAGTAGGTATTAGGTTCTAATACTGTAAATGTGTATATTGGTCATTCTATACCGATAACCATGTTTTTGGATGTCATTTCTGGGTGTACACAAACCTTTGGCTCTAAGGAGCATGACTGAGAACATTACCTCATCTCTAAATCCATTACTCACACTTTAAATCACATCTGATACCACAGTTGTCCCCTGCCCTAGGAGATTTACAATCAACCATTCAAACAACATAACTCCCCAGGAATCTTACCACAGGTCAGCAAGTGTCTTAAAGTATCTTGTGGAATTTATTACAGGCACTGACAGCATATGGATGTGTCCCAAGTGATGCTGGAAGCAATCTAACCCAGGTTATAGTGAACTCAGCATTCTCAGGATCAGTAATAGCCATTTATCAGACATTTCCAAAAACAAGGGTAAATCAACTGCAAATACATCAAGAGCAGCTGGTTATGTGTACTGAGAAAGAGGCGTGTGGGCTGTCTTCTTGACAGCTGCTTGATGCTTGAATTAAGTTGTTTAGTCTAGACTTCATCCTACTTTGCAGGCCTTTATGGTTTTTGGAGGATGATCATGTTTTGTCTGAATTCTGGCAGCTATGATTTGCTGCAGATAAGGAACAATACAGAATGTTCTGCTGTTTGGATTTGACGAACAAATGGTTATGCAAGATCAGGTGCATCATGCTGATTCAAACAGAAAAATACAAATGGTAAAGTCACTTTATTATCTATATGCATGTGATTGTAAATGGTAGCAACTCCATGCATTTATACCACCTGCTGGATGGCAAACGAGTATAGTTTCTGGGCAAGCTTGCCCTACTTAATAAAAACTGAACATCATTTAAACACCACAGCAAATCTGAGTATTATTTCTGACCATGTCCATCCCTTTATGAAGACACTCATCAGGGTACTTACAGCATGACATGACATGACATGATAATAAAGCTAAAAACATGGCAAACTGGTTTCTTGAATATGACAATGAGGCCTCCATAGTCACTCTATTTGAGATGTGGTGAAAGGGGAGATTTGCAAAATGGATCTGCTGCTCACAAATCTCCATTACGCTATCATGTCAATATAGATTGAATGTTAAATAAGGCAGCATATCAAATATGTATCCTGTAGGCAGTATCATCTGACTACAGGACGGGAGGACGGCAGGATTACTAACCCAAACTGTGTAGCAACAGAGAGCTACTGCCACTGACTTTACATCTACAAGTTCAAGCAAAACGGTAAATGTCTTTAAAAGTTAACAGTTAGTGTTTTAAAACTCCAGCAGTATTACGGTGTCTGATTCAGATGTACCAGCTCAACACACACTAACACAACACCACCACAAATCTTCCTAACAAAGTATGAAGAGAAACAAAGTACCTGTATAAGTACAAAATTCTTCTGTATGGTAAGTGTAACTGATAAAATGGATAGTGAGTGTAGAAACAACGAGGCGTACTGTACCCCATAAAGTGATCAGTGATAATATGTACTCTAGCCTGGTCAGACCTATCTGTTAGGAGGTATTGGGAGCCATGGTCCATGGCCCAGACAGTAGCGAGGATTATATAACTTGCCTCAAAGAAAAAGCAGCCTGTCCATCATTATTGTCCATCATTCAGACACAAGTGGCACCTTCCTTACACTGAGAATTTCCAGGTACTTAGCAGAAGGAAATTCGTTGTCAAATATGTTGTCAGATTTCCTGGACTGCTACAGATACAACTGTATCATCTTCAGTGGCAAATCCTGGTTAGAGTATGAAGCTCATGTTGAGCACTTCAATTCTGTGGAGTAACACACAGTCACAACTGCTCGTGTGATGATCTGATAAGCCATCGCTGGTTAAGGTACTGGACTTTGAACCTGAAGGTCTAGGGTTCAAATCCCACCTCTTCCAAGCTGCCACAGTTGAGTACTTAAGCAAGGCCCTTAACCCACCTTTGCTTGAATTGTAAGACTGCATGACTTGTAAGCCGCTCTGTAAAATGGTGTCTGCTAAATGTAAATGCAATAATACAGTTAAATGTAATTGCATAAATGTAATGTAAATGCTAAATGTAATCACATACTGCAGTTGGTCTCCCTTAGTAGTAATACGAAGCTTACTAACAACTCACACGTGTTGCCTCTCACGGCAAGGCTGCCAACTGGCATTTTTAGCAGAACAATGTGTGCCCAAGCATAGCAAGGGTTTCCACCAGATTGCAACACTAACTTGCCATGAATGTTCCCAGATACTACCCAACATGATAGTAGTGCCTCCATTCAATAGTACAGGTTTACCCAATAAAATAATTATTTCACTCTAATGTTGTTATCACTTACACATATCATTATTGCATTCATGCATATAATTTTCTTTCCATTTTGATTCCAACAACTGCAGTAAGTTTTTTGTCAATAAGTGTATATACGCTGTATGATACAGCATATCATTGATATGCATTAATATGCTGCAAATGGTAAACATATAGTCATACTGTATAAAACCATTTATTTAAATCTTAGTTTTTAACTATTAGCTATTATCTAAGCTAAGACATGATTCGTTCTTAACAAAAGTACAAGAGTTGTGTTGTTTGGCAGAGGGTAAGTTGTCTGCTTTATTGTGCTTCATAGTGTTTTGTGGGCTTCCACCTGTAGCAACATGCCCCTGCTGTTAATGCACAATCCAGATGTACTCAGCTCTACAAATGAGTCACTACAACTCAGTATAAATATTTAAAATGTGTGAAAAATACAGTTCTCAGTGTCAAGTTAATGTTGTACAATGTACAATACTAAATGATAATTAAAAGGGGTTCTAAATAACTGTTTTATAAACTGATCTTTTCTGGTTTTGGTTTTGGCAAAGGAAAATAATAAATGACATAAATGTCTGTTATAATCATACAAAGATCATGCTTAGGCACTTACATGTTTGCTTGAAAGCAGGTTTTAAAATAAAGTTGGTTTAGGGTCCATTAAGGGATTAATTCAATTGTTTGATCAAGACAGAAATGCATCACACAGATACATGTTTAAAAATGCTCATCTAGTCTTTAATGATGTGAAGATTTCAAGAAAGGGTTGTCATCTTAAAAGCAGCGAAATACTTTTTCTGATTTTATATTTCAGTACAAATGCATGGAAAAGCAAAGACAGAAGAAAAACAAGCTAAATATCAATCTTTCTGAAAAAAAGAATCATTATTTAAGATGTGTGCAAGGGAATAAACAATAAATTATGAGGTGAATTCTACGAACATTACTTAAATAGTGGGTGTGATGAGGGCTGTGACAAGAAACAGGTGTGTGATCAATTATCGAAACAAGAATCCAGTAAAGGGGGTGAAAAGTGGAGCATTAGAATGTGAGTGAGAATGTGCAAATGTAGGGAGAGTGTTGTTGGAGTAGTGGCCCCTCAGGTGTCCACCCAGAGGGAAGGGAGGTCTAGAAGCCAGACGAGTCCCAGTCCTGTGACTTCTACAATGAGTAGGACATCCCTGGGGCATTGGAGTGGTTTGGTCAGGGTGATGAAGGTGGAATTTCTGGGTGAGCTCTGAGTACAGAATATGATCATTGAGAAGACACCTCACTGAGTATGCAGAGCCTCTGTCAATGACGTGAGAAGAAGGTGGGGGTGGGGGCTGGGTGAGTAGGTCACGTTCTGAGTCTAAGGGGTTTTAAAACATTGAGGTTGAGCAAAAATACATGGAATTAAGGGGAAATGTGCAATCTTGGTGAGAATTTTGAGTGTGAACTCATTGATTTGTATGATGATATGTAAATATATGCCCAGGGAGAAGTGTTAACCATACAGGTGGTGCATATTATGGGAGGAAACACATATTCTGTCTCCGGGAGCATAGCATGGTGCTGCTTCCTGCGAAGTCTGTCAGAGGTCTGTGTCTTGGAATAGCTTTTGAAATGCTGTGACCAGACCTCCTCACTACATTGAAAACAATCATTGACGGAGGGTGCATTTGACGGCGTAGGGTCCCACAGGGAGAATGGTGGCTGGTAACATACAATAATAGAGAATCGGATCAATGTCAGACTGTCGTAGAGATTTTTTGAGTGATTCTGGTGCAATTTACTGGTTTACTCTTTCGCACTCTAAGGATTTTGTTCATCTTGGTAGTGGCACAAAAAGAAAGAAGTACCCAAGTGACCAGGCAGGTATGACATTAAGCTATAAGACAGGACAAAAAGCAGGCAGTAAAAACTTAGGGCCAGGAGTGCATTGAAAGTGGGGAAATAGGTTGACTGCAGTTGTGGGTTATAGGTTTCCTCAAATCGGCAACCCAATAGGAAGGATTATGGGCCATTACCAGTAGCATGACCGAACTTGACAAATTAATTTGATAGAAGAATAAAAAATAAAGACAATCAAGCTTGGTGAGCATTGAGGCAGCAGGTGCATTTAACATATTCCATATTATGAATATTGGTGGTTTGGAAAGTATAAGTGGCAGTAATGAAATAATTCTGCCGTTCCTCCAAGGCTAATTAAAACCAAGAGCTCCCAGGCATCTATTTATACTTTTAAGGACAATTTAATTGACAGGTGTGTGCAATGTGATCAAGCTTAGTTATTATGAACTGATATTGTCCCTGGATCCACAGGAATGCTGTCCATGAAAAGGATTAAACTAAATAATGTTATGGTATCCTGGGCAAAGAGGAGTCCTTCTGAATAAGAACTCAATAGAGATAGAGATGGTCAAATAAATCCCTGGGCCAAAGCCTACTAGTATGTACGTCACCATGACGTTTAAATGGATGAAATTGGATAAGGATTAGTAAACCAAATGATTGACCCTGAACTAACTCTTTGGCACAGTCATAGTCATGATATAGAGTTAATGTTGGGGCATGGCTACAAACCATGGCCAGATCCGAATTCTATAGTGGATGTGGAGGGTATTGGAGGTAGTGCTGGGTGCAATAGAGAGACAATGAAATTATTTGGGCTATTTTACAGGAGATGGTAGGGTTATATTGTTGGAGTCGGGATTCAGGAGTCAGGACAACACTTACAGTATAGTACAGTATAGGCAAAAGGCCCGTTCCCAAGTGTTGGGTGCTGATGCTGATATGATATGGTTTGATGAGTAATGTGACCTGGACCCACATACAGCATCTACAGGCAATGCTTAAATTAGGCCTTCTTTTTTCCTTTAGATGGCCCAAAATTTGTCGACAAAGTTCTCCTCTGCCCTTGAGTCGACAAGTGATGGAACACAGAGACTGAACTTTAAGATCTTCACTACTATGAAAAGTTGATTAACTGAATTAATTTTGATAAGGAGAGAAAGACTCACCTTAGGAAATAGGCCATTTCCTCCAGCCCCATTTGACGATCTGTGAAGGGGGAATACAGGACATGTGGAAATGAGATGGTCTGAAAGCATTGCTGAGCAGATAAACAGCGTTAAATGTTCTGAGGGCACAGATATGTTCCAGTACACAGTTATTGCAGAACAGGGTGCATAACTGAAGATCCACATTATTTCAATATTGTATCATTAATTTAGTGAGTAAATCTGATCTTTAGAAATCTTTCAAAATAATAATGCCATTTTAGTTAACTAATTAAACACTAATATGATACTGCTCAACAAACATTTGTTACAACATGCAAATGCGTAAGTTTATTGCATTTAATTTAATCATTCATGTAAAAATCTTTGTTACAAGGCATTCTGGAGGGAATCTCCTAGTTAATGGGTCAACCTCTAAGTAACCCACTCTAGGCAGGATGGAGCTGCTCTGAGTTCAAAAGAAACTGGGTGCCCTCTAGAAAATTATGGTCATTTAACTTGCCCTCTGTACCAGCAATTTCCTTTGCAAAAGAGCACGGAAATTGGGTATTGCTGTTTCTGGTTAAATCCTTGCTGTTTCCAGTTAAAATATGGAATGGGTGAGGGAAAAGGAAGAGGTAAAGAAACAACAATGGTTCGAGAGAGTAAGATGCAAAACTTGCATCTAGGATCTTACATAGAGACAAGGTTTTCAGTCTGGTATTCGTTATCTTTAGGGGAAACTTATTATGCCTTACACATAATAATGCACTTCAAACCTCACCACAAACAAACACAACACTGAGGCAGAAAATGAAGACAATGTAGTAAGAATGACTGTTCTCAAAATACTACTATAAGGCATATACATATTTATGACATACACATATACATAGACATTACATATTCTGTGTACTAGAAGATTTGATATGCTGTATATTATTATGCATATAATTTAAGCATATTACAGCCATTAGTGTTTAATTATGTCTTATCCATCAGCATTTCCACAATGATATATTTCTTTGTATATATTCAAATGAATGCAAAGTATTAATTTATAAGAATATCCAGTGTGGTCACTCAAAGAACTGAAGTGTTCTGTACATTGCAAGCAATCTCTCTTTCTCACAGACAGATATTCTATGCAGATCTTTCCAGAGTGACTTCTTCTTAAAGTGCACATGTGGCTTTGATTACTGGGTCATTTACCTCCCCAGCTCTGCCCATGATTAAAACTACAGACAGCCTCAACTGGCAGAGAAATGTTTGGTTCGTCTGTCACTTATTTAAACTCATACTTGCTAATTTCAGGAAATTGGACTTGTGGGTAAGGAAGAAGGAGGTTTTGGAAGAAGGCAGTGGGCGAGAGAGAGTCAATAGCTCATTTGGCAGAGTGTAGAACATTTTATCCACTACTTTTGTTTCGTCGTTTGATTTAATGAAAATGTCTGGAAGATCCCTACACATGAATCTGTGTCCTCACTGATGGGTTTAGGCTGCTTGAAATATAGTGGTGCACAATGATGCAAGCCAAGTCCTGTCTGCAGTAAACCACCATAAATATTCTATTTGCGTTCTCAAGATTTCTCATCACCATAATTTTTATTACCAGTAATTTTTTGTTTCACAATCTGCCATCTGGACGGAACCACAGCAGACTGTTCACCACCAACCGAACTGATCCAGATGTGTCATGTCTGCTGTGCTGAAATGCCCCTGTATATGCATAGTTTTTATAACCCAGCTTCAATTTATGAATCTTTTATCAAGTTCTTCTATAGAGAAGGATTCCGGCAAATAGTTGCAACTTGGTAATATCTTGTTTATAACCCATGACATGCAACATATTAAGGTCTAGACTTACCAGTGTCTTTAAAGTGGTGATATTAACACTCTAAATCTTTTGAATTATACAGTATTTATAACCCTATTATTATTTTTTTTTTTATAACTTGAATGCTTTGTTGACCAGACTGTTTTGGTTTAATTCTAGTTGATCTTGTTATTTTTTAACACACTAATGTAAGCTAATTATGCAACACTATTTGAAAAGTAAATATAGCTAAAGTTGGCTTCCTGTAATGATTTTTCTTGGTAATCGAAGCGGTCAGTGCGTCAAAGAAGGCATGTTCTCCACTGTGACATTATTTAGCATGCTTTGAGGGTATGCTTGTAGGGTTGTCCCTGGTAAATCAGTTACAAGCTATTATTTATATTATAGAGAAATTCAGATTAATGTTTAGTGGTCAGTTGTAACTGCTGAATTTGTAGGTAGGTACCTGATAGATCCAATTTCGATCAAATGAATGAATAAAACATTATTTATCATACTTGACTGCTCTGTCCCCTGCCCACTGACCTGGTCACAGGCTCTGGCTGGGCCTTTGTAGAGTCCCTTTCCCTGTCACAGCTGTTGCCCCATTCCAGCCACGATTACAGCCTTTGCCACTGGCACACCATAAAAATGAACACACACACACACACACACATACATACACACACACACACACACACACACACACAACAGCAACAACAATAACAACACAATGCAATATTAAACAGAGCATTTAATGCCTTTATCTATTATTATCTATTATAATAATAGATAAAGACAATTCAATAAAGACAATAAAGACAAAGGCAATCTATTATCTATTATAGTTCGATTTCACATCAGGTATTATTTGGCCTCATCATTATAGTGGTTATACTGATAAAATAACATGTACTTTACCATATATATGCACACTTACTGCAAAACATAGTAACTACTTACAAGAGTTTGACCCTCATATTGTTGGTATACAGATACAAATGATCATTTAAAAACAACAATATAGTGTCAGTCTGGTAGAGTATACTAGTGAAGCAGTGTGTGGGACGATGTGTGGGACATAACCTCAATCCCCTGTGTGAGTCACTCTGTGAGGTCCCTGCACAGACGTAGAGCAGCCCGCCCCCCTCGCACACTTCTGAACGCAATAATTGAGCGGTCTTTCTTGAAACAGTGTGTGTTCGGATCAGACATCCACATACCGGCTCCGTTTGAAGGAGGCTGATTGCAGGTTGAAAGCGGAGACAAGTTATATATTGCGAGCCAAAATGTGGCGTAATTTGCTGATCGTCGTATTTTGCGGTTTGGTCCGCGGTCAAGGTAAGTTACCTTTAAGTACGCAGTTAACTCGTATCCACCTACAGGTGCTACTACGACGATGTACTGCTTCGTGCCAATATAATTCCATTTGTTACACATCGAATGTTCACAACAATTTGACTGTTTAAGCTACGTGTTTGCGCACGTGCCTCAGAAAAGTTGTTATGAGTTCCGTCAGTGCTGTGGTGTTCATCAAACCTACATAAACAGTAGTTCAGCGTGTACGCTCCTAATGAAGTTTATAAAATGTTGATCGTATGCTGTGTGTAGCTACATGAATATATACCCGAAATACAAACCTCATAATTGGCCCACAGTACTGGTACTTTACCACATTACTGGTTAGTGCCACTTGTTTCTACAAAGATAATATAAATTACAAACAGGTGCACCGTTTTGTTTGCAGGGCCATAACAGTGTCTAAAGTCAAGCATGACAGACCAATGTCTTACAGTAGAAACTAAAATAATAATAATAATAAAAAAAAACTTAGTGTAGCTTTCGGATACAATGAATTAGTTGCTTATTTGAAATCACCTGCATCATTTACTTACAATTAACTACATTTAATGTAATTTTATTTCAAACAAAATGAATGTGTTTTATCTGCATTTCATGTCTTAGTATAAATCAGTATTTGCATTTTACGCAAGCAAAACATAAAAATAATTAAATAATTGTGTGATTTCAAACAGGTAATGTCAACAGGTGATTGTACGCATTATATGATTACTACAACATGGAGTGACAGTCACAAATGACACTTAAAACATTACTGTTCAAAAAACAGTAGTCAGTTAGTCATGTCCAGAAGTGGTGTTAACTTCTCTGGTTTGAGGGCACCTAGAATGGAAACAGTCAAACAGTGGAAATGTATATTGTGCTTCAACAGATCAGTATTCCAGGATTTTTTTGGAAGAAATGGAAGCTACATGCTTTAGGTCAAAGATGAAAGGGATCATCCAGGCTGTTATCAGCAACAAGTCCAAAAGCCAGGGTCTGTTATGGTATGGGGATGTGTCAGTGCCCTTAGCAAAGGTCATTTACACTTTTGATTTTAAAGAAACATGCTCTGCCTTCAGGACGTCATTGTTTCCTGGGACGTGCATGCATTTTTCAACAAGATAATACAAAACCACATGCTGCACATATTACAAAGGCATGGCTGTTGAAGAAGAGGGTTGGAAGTAGAAGTAATGGCAACATTACTTTTTTTTTGTTTGTTATTCTACATACTAGCATGTCTATAGTACAAAGATATAGACTGCAGGTTGGGAGCCAGCATAAGTACTTTGATGCAGGAGTTGCAGCCCAAGTGTGGGCTGTCACAAATCTAATGGTGACTGAAAACTCTTACACCTCCAGCAGGCTGTAGGGCATCCCTACTGAACTGTCATGCTTCAGTCGCAGTTAGTATGTACCTTATTAGGTATATGTGGGGGACACAGGTGGCTTATTGGTTAAGGATCATGACAGCTGACCAGAGGGTGAGTTTAAACCTGGCTGTCGGTTCCTCATTAACCCCTTAATTGCTCAGCTTAGCTATAAGCTGTTAAGGCCACATGTTAAGGCTATACATGTAAATATACCTTTTAATATCAGCCATATACAGTTTCTGTATATTGGAAAATTTCTTGTTCTATTACTTTTTCAGGCTAAGCATGTCCAGAGATAAGAGGTTTAAATATAAACACTATGAAGTGCTTGGCTCTGTGAGTAGAAGTCTTTGGCAGAGCCGGACTCATTAACAAAGGTTTACATTTTTGAGCTTGTTCCTACCTCAGGCAGTAACAGCAGCAGGCGGCTGCTGAGAGTCATCAGTCCTGGTTAAAATGTCTGGAGTGATAACTTGAGCAGAGATGTTTTTTGTAGTCATGCATGACCTTGTGACATTGTGACAGCAGGGAGAGGGAAATAGAACTGGACATGTTTGAATAATGTAGGATTAGTACAACAGTGGGGTGTTTTACTTGTCAGATAAAGGAAAGTTCCTTCATTTACTAACTTTAGCCAGAAAGGATTTTCTTTTGATGTGTCCTACTCTTGCCCCCTACCCCCACCCCACCCCACCCCCATATTGTCTGTGTGTAAGGCTAAACATGCCATGACAGGTTTTGGGGTACATTTGAAGCTGCTTACGGCAGGGTGGACCATGAATGAGTAACGGTGATTTGTTTACCCCCCTAGCCTTTCATTTTGTGACTATATTTATTTAAACAATAGCTAAAACTACACATTTGTTCTTAGCTGTTGCTCCAAGTTAAGCATCATGTTGAAATCATCTGCTGTGTAGTTAAAAAAATTAGTTTATCCAAATGATACAGGACATTATTCTTGGCATTGCTTTGGATTACACTGTACACAACTATTCTCCATTTTTAAAGTTCTGGTGATTAGAAGGTTTATCTTTATGTAAAAGATAAACTTAATGTTATCGTAATCTTAATGTTATCTTTATCTGGTTAATTCAGTCCAACACATGTTTAAACCACTTTAATCCTTATTCCAGATACTGCTGCACTTGAAACTTTCTTATGCTATTTTTCCTACATTTGAAATAACTGTTTACCTCTGTGTAATATACTATTATAGAGGACAGAAGTTAGGAGAGTAGTGTGTGATTTCAAGTTAAACTGCTTTGCTTCTATCTGTGCAACAGCGCTTTTTAGTGTCTTATAGTGTGTGTTTATTTTTAAGTAAAAGACTACAGGAAAATGAACATATTCGACAAGACAAGCACTTGTTTAGAGATTGAGTGTTTTCACTGTTCTTTAATTTAACAGAAGCATCATCTGAATTGCTGACTCTCTTCCAGTATAAAATGATTAAAAGTTTGTGAAACCTGTGGACTTTTTAATTTTTCTGCATAATTATGACTTAAGATAGCATCATATTTTTTACTTTACTTTTACTTTTATGGTCTTAAAAGTAGTCCAAAGCTAATAAACCTAATTAAACAAAAAATAATTAAAAGCTGTAAAAAGTAAACTTAAAGTATAAGTAAACATTAGGGGATACTTTATGAAATATATCACAACAAAATATCCTCTAACTTTTGTGACCAAAGTCTATTATACTTGGTCATGTATTTATTCAGGAAAATGATTTAATATTACAAATCAGTGAAAACCTTTGCATTCAGTCTGGCATGTGGTACAGCCCCTTGCGCAGCAATAGCTGCAGCTTAACTATTAAAAAGTCCTGCACATCGACTTATAGGAAGTTTTGCCGATTTCCCCATACAGACCAACTGGAACACTGTGATGAGAGTAGATTTACTCACATAAACTGTTTGCTATTCGTCCTTCAAAAGCATTTCTTTTGGAGTAATATCAGAACTTTGACTTGCTCATTCCAAAACATGAACTTTATTCTTCCTTATCCATTATTTGGATTAGAATGACTTGTGTGCTTAGGGTCAAAGACTTGCAGCATGACCAATGTTCTCTTGAGATTCAGTTCACAGACAGGTATCTGTTCATTTGCTGGTATTATTCAATGTGTTTACTTCACACCGACATTTTCATTTAAACCAAAATGTTATATTTTAGTCTCTGTTGTCCACAAAATGATTTTCTGAAGAAAATCCAGCAATGTTATTTCTCGAGTGCAGTGTCCTTCACTTTGTACCCTGCCATACCACTGTTGATCAGTGTTCTCCTGATGGTGGACTAAATATTAATATTAACCAATTTGAGAGTTCCTCTGTGTTCTTTTGTGACTTTGCACACTATTACAAACATTGTCCTTGGAGTGATTTTTGTTTGTCTTATATTTCTTCCATTCGTACCATTTTTTATGACTAAGGACTAGAGGAGTCTAGAGTCAACCAGATGGAGATAGGGCTTTTTCGCCCTCATGAGCATAAATTACTCTTTTACTAAGATTCTCAGAAATCTTTCATATCTGTTTAGTGATACGTTACCATAAACATATGGTGCAAAGATCAGTCTTTCTATGCCCCTGTTCTTTAAATATAATGAGGTGCCCACTGTCCACTGTTTGTCATCTCATTGATTGAAAAAACCTGACTGCTAATTGCAACTAACATACATAACATTTGCTAATTAACCTTAATAAATGATTTATCAAGGATAATATATAACCACTGTACATATTACTTCTAATAAGAACTTTTGACATCTAATAATAGCATATATTACTGTTTTTAATAATAAATGTTAAATAACAGTCACAGAAACTAATAAAATTATTTAAAAAATATTAATTAATAAATAACCAGTGACATATGACTAAGAATCATTTAGTAAACCTCTACTTAACTGGCAACATTACTATTTGTTGTGAAATGTTGTACTGTGATCAAAACTAGTAACAACTGTTCACTCTCTTAATTTGTTACCAGAACAATGTAGGTTGTAAAACATTTTGATTTTTGCGTTAATAAGATATATGCCCTAAGATGACATTCACCAGGGAAAAAAATGATGTGAAAACAATGTATCGAACATAGCTATGTTATAATCTCATGAGTGGATGTAGATGTGCATTTATTTAAGACATTTTCACTTGTTGATTATCTTTCTTGCAGTGCAGTGTCAGCATTCTGTCCCCATTCCACTGTTCAAATATGATATAAAAAATATTATATAATTTTTTTTTCATTCCTGATGTAAATAATATTACAAGAGAAAGCTGTTTATGTGGAGTCTTTAAGTAGACTTGGTGAACACTGTTTTTAGTCATAGCATTGTAGAATTGCATAGAAAACCTTCACAGTAGGTTTCAATTTAACTGTTGAGTGTGAATGCATATATTTACAAATATACAATGGGGATGTCCCTCAGTAAACTGATTGCTGTCTGTGATAATACTGTAATCAGGACAAGTCATGGTAAAAACAGTCTTGTAACTACATGTTTAACGGCATTTACCATGAGCCAGTATTTATGAATGGAGTTTTCAGTTGATGGTTAAAGCTTTGTAGCCCTTTTGTTTGTAAGTAATCAACTGTTTCATTCCCTGGGGCAACAGATTTAATCTCACTGGATGACTGCTGTAAAGATGGTAAGGAGAAGGGCTTAGAGTTCCAGGACTGCACACGAATTCCTCTCATTTCAGAATCTACAACCTGCAGGTTAGAATACACTGCCTTCTTTATCTCAATTTTACCATCAGCTTTATGCTTTTTAAATTACTAAGTCATAACATAATACTGAAGTACAAATGTAGTTTGAGAGCAGTTCTGGATTTCATGGTCAATGCAAATAGTCATGCTGTCATTGGTAAAAGTAGATAGAAATCTCACTCTTTGTCTTTCTCAGGCATATACAGAAAAAAAATATTTTCTATATTTGAAGATGTAAAGTAAGGATTTCTCAAATTTTAACATGTCTTATTCTTTGTTAGTTTTGTAGAAGGTGGGTAAAGCTGGTTATTTTCCAGAGGCAGATAATAAGGATTTTCTAACAACAACATTTAATACCATTCTAAGGAAAAAAGCTTAGTTCATCTGCAAATGCATTTGTTTCTGTCAGGCCCAGGGAACCAGAATTTTTTTCAAATTAGAAGGTGTGAGGTGGGAGAGATGATTTTGGTTTTTAGAGGGGGATTGGAGGGGAGATGGGGAACTTATGCAAGAGAGTATTTCCAAATTCAGGAAATACCACTGAGGTGAAACTATAGTCAGATGGAGAGGAGAAGTGAGGAATAACAGGAAATCTGTGGATTATTTCAGACAAAGAAAAAATAGAAACACTCAAGAAAAGAAAGAAAGAAGTATGTCTCTGCCCTTAAAAGGCACTACTGCAGCATGTAAGGGGAATGTTATCTCTGTAGTTACCTAAATTATGAGCTACACAGTATTTACACTGCAATTCTTTATACATTCAAATGATTTACTCTGAACACCCAACTGCTCAAAACTGGTATTTATGCCTGCCCATTTCTATATATATATCAAAATGGGCAGGCATGAATACCAGTTTGGACAAGAATCAGATCAGAAACTGGTCAAGCATGGTGTGGTGCTTGGGGGTACCAGTGGTGAGCCTATCTACAGTGGTCCAAGCAGAGACAAACTACAAACCAGGAGCAGGCTGTTGGGTGCCCAAGGATTACAGATGCACTTGGGCAATTAAGGCATTCCTGTCTGGTTCAAACTAATGAAAGGGCTAATGTGGAAAAAAAATTTGCTTCACGAGTCCATACCAACCAGATCAGGTAACCAAATTAACCAGTTTTTGTAATATCAGTGAAATTTGTACTGTAGGTATTTTAGATGAATGAATGAGCAATGCAGTTACTTTGAGGAATTAATGCCATTAATATGGTATGTATGTTTATTCTAATAGAATTGCTCAGGAACAGTGCTGTGCAGCAGTATTGGAAGATTTCAGCTGTACCAATGGTATCAATATGGCCAAAGACCAGGGCAGTTGTGATGCTCTTTTATCTGGGAGCACATGCGAGACTAAAACCACTAAGGTATTCAATGGCTGTGTATATGTGTGCATATGTGGTGTCTGTGCGTCTATATGTACCTGTGTGTCCTAGTGTTTCTGTTTAAAGTGTTTTACGCTTTCACAGACCAAACTTGTCAAAATGAAATATACGATGCTTGAAGGCGTAATAAAAACCTGCATGTCTGTGAATGATATCTTTTTCAGCAGGTGCTTGCTGTACTGATCCTTGACATAAATTTGTCAGCCTGCTTTCAACAACTATGCTAAAGCCAACAAACTCCTATCACGAATACTGACTTAAGTCATCAACTGATTTATTATCTAAGTCTTAGCAGTTACTAGCCATTTTATTTTTTAAAGAAGCAGTCGAGTACATAATGTATCAAAGCATTTGACTGAAATGCTCATACGTTAAACCATCACATCTAGAATTCCTGATCATATCATTCTTTCTGTCTTAGTAGTGACAGTCCTCCTTGCAGCTGCCCTAAAAGAATCATATGTAACTTTGTTTTTAGAAAATGAATATTGGATTCAGATCAAACTCTTATTTGCACTCCTAATATTTCTAATATTTATAATTTCTGAGTAAATTTGTGAGATTACTCATGCATTTTGGATAGGAAAATTGATTAGAGTGGCTTTCCAGTGTGTCTGAATAGAAAATCTGCGATTGATAGAGCTTCTAATACTCCTGTGGTTTCTCTTTCATGATAGTCTGGTTGCTTATCATGAGCAGCCTGTTTTGTGCTTGCTTGTGGTTGTCTGCAGTTCTTGTAATCAATGCAAAATTGTAAATGTACACTGCTCAAAAGATTTATAGGGTATTTCATATTATTTTACAAATTTATAAGAACTGAAGGGAAAATTACTTTAACATTTAAACTCCTGTGATTTGGAATTTTGCAGGTTTGTTGTGAATGCTGTTTGCTGGGTAGGGCCTCTCAGGAGCAAGGTCTGTCATGTGATTTCAACTTCTCAGTCAGCTACCAGTGTGGTCTTGTATCCCGAGCCTGCTGTGTGGACAAATCACCAGAAAGCAATAGCAGCTCAATGCAGGGTTAGTACAAACTCTGCAGCTTGTCAATGACTGTCAGAGGACCAAAGGTGAATCCAGAGTGGTGGCTACTATGAAGCACCACTAACATTTTTTTTACACTGATTTTACCAGTAGCTGATTGAAACGCTTCCACCTTGGAGAAAATAATAATACACATTTTTAAATTATTTTTTTTACCCCTTTTAGTAGCCTTGAACATTCTCCTCTAGTCACCCTATTACATAGTTCTAAAAGCAAATCAAACAAGATGTGTTAATGGGCCATTTTTTACACTTGACCTGCTGTGGGTAATGTTTAGGCCCTGCTTTAGTTAGCGGCTTAGTACTTGTGTGTTATTACAATTAATTACCAAATAATGTTCTGTTATTTAACAATATACTTTGGAATTATTTGAAAATAATAAATAAGACAATTCTAACAGGGTCAGACACATTGCCTTGCTACCACACTGGTTGATAGTTGACACCAGGAATGGAGGAATGTTTGACTTATCTTTAAGGACTCTACTGTCCTCTAGTGGGCCTTTATGATCTTTAGACACAGATTTTTGTTGGGGTTTAATTCAAGTTGTGCATTATGTCACACAATCTTGAGCAAGATCTATATCCACTTTTAATATAAGTGATGCTATCTTGTGTTGTCATATCTCTAGAAAAGAGACCAGCTGATGAATCCCTGTCAAGTAAGGAAGGACAGTGCAAAGGTGGGTGTAAACTCAACGCCTGCTTCAGTCAATAGATCATATTTATACATAATACATAAATACATAATAATAATTCATTTAATTTACTTTTCCTTTCCAATTACCATAATGACATTGCTGTTAAATAAGAGGTCTATTTAGAAATAAATAATGTCCATGTGCATCCATCAGTCGGACCTGGGAGCTGTGCTCAGCGCTGCATAGGGAATAAAACATGTGCCTGCTTCGAAGGATATAAACTCAAACCAGATGAGAAAAATTGTGAAGGTAGTAAAGACTAATTAAATGTGTGTTCTAATTACATGCACTAATGTCTAAATTGCATGGAGGGTTTTTATTTCAGTTTTACACATTTATCATTGCATTTCTTATTTTTCTACACTCTTTTTAGACCTCAATGAGTGTTTGTTGGGCTCACACCACTGCCATCCTGGTGAGCGCTGTATTAACACCCAGGGCTCATACCGCTGCCAAAGGGAGGTTAGCTGTGGCACAGGCTACGAGCTCACTGACACCAACAACTGCAAAGGTCATTATCAGATTTTCTTATGAAGTCACAACCACATCGTTATCAGAAATGTAACCACTATATCTTAAACAATAGCACATTCAATTTAGATTTTTGGAATTATGATTGTAATTAAGATTATTTATTTTTGTTTGTTTTAGATATTGATGAGTGTGAACTAGGCACTCATAACTGTCCTCTGGACTTTGAGTGCCAGAACACAGCTGGGTCTTTCCGTTGCAGGCCCAAGGTGCAGTGCCGTGTTGGATTCATACAGGATGCTCTGGGCAGCTGCATTGGTGATTACTAATATTCATAAATTCCATAATATTCACAGTATAGTGTATGGTTTCACATACACAAACTTTATTGTAATGTCACAATGACAGATTTCATGGCAGTGACCTCTTTGCTAAATGTAAAAACACCTAAGCACAATTGGTACCATAGTGCGTTATGTTGTTAAGAAAATTACAGACATTGAAGTATTTTTTTCTAATCGTGTAGTTGGCTATCAATAAAGTCCTCAAATTGTGACTTTACTCCTTACTGCATTGACTAATCAGGACATTAGTTTTATGCTAAATGCTCCATATGGTATTGTCATATTTGTATTTTTGATTGTTAAAACCTTAATGTTTAAAGGAAATCAGGTGGTGCAGTGGCTATTCACTGGATGCAACAAGTACCGCTACCCCAACCCCCAACCTGACCTCGACAATGATAATTAGGGTTTTAAAAAATGGAGCAACCCTGCTCTTTACTGGAAGAGCATGAATACATTATGCATTCAGTATATTTAGTGTTTTAACAAAAGTTAAAATTTCCTTTTTTTCTCTGTGTACCTCAGATATTAATGAGTGTCTGAGTGTGACAGGACCATGTTCACATGGCCTGATGTGCATTAACAGTGTTGGGTCATACACCTGTCAGAGGAACACTGTCAACTGTGGTCGGGGCTACCACCTTAATGCTGAAGGCACACGTTGTGTGGGTATGGAGAAAAATGCACATAGACTTGCTTCTAAATTATGTATCACATATTCTATTTAAACATAACACAATCCTAATAATAACACATTATTTGTTTATATGTGGATAAACTTTTTTTTTCAGATATTGATGAGTGTGCTGGGACAGATAATGCATGTTCTGGTCATGCCTGCATTAACCTGGTGGGCTCTTATCGCTGCGATTGCAGAACTGGTTATGTCTTCAATAGTCTGACCAGGGACTGTGATGGTGAGCTCCTAAGTGTTTTACACAATAAGTTCCGTTCACATTCTTCTTTTGTTGTCTGTAGCCTTAAAATGTTGCAACCCTGCTGTTTGTGTCACGCTTGGTACACAAAATGGGGACAGGGACCGTCTGGCATGTCAGCATATCACCAAGTCCCCTTCCCTGGGTCCCTTTCCAGTTTCTCTCTGTCTGTTTGTGTAGGCTCTAAACAGTGGCTTCCTAGTTTCAGGATTCCCTTTGCTCAAGGGAGCTAGGGCTATGATGGGGTGCTCCTAATAGATTAATAACTGGTCTTAAATCATTTGAACTTTGTTTAACCTTTTTAGTCAGTGAATAAATAAATACACATTGCAATTTCACAATTACTTTATTGTTGATGTTCTTGTTTTCCAACTTATTTATTCAGCTGGTGGACTTGGAACCTCCAGTCTTTTGAGGTGTGCACTCTTTGCCCTGCAGGCTGAGGTGCACTACCACCCTCCACACTCTGCAGCTGGACACCGGAACCTCTCCAGCCTTTTCCCCAGTCAGTTGAGGTGTGCACTCTTTGCCCTGCAGACTGAGGTGCACTGCCTCCCTCCACACTCTGCTTTCCTGAATATTTTCTGGAGCACCAGCAGCAGAGTTATCTCCTAAACGAAGGAAAATAGAAGGAGAGCACTTAAGGACATTACTCGTGAAAAAATGAAATGATTAGGGCTGGTACAATCGACTTGATTTCTTACCCAGAGAGTGGGGGACTTCCATCTCCTTTTGGTCTCCCTGAAGGACTTCAGCTTCCTCTCCCATCAGAGGGCCATCCAGCCAGATGTACTCCTCCTCTCTCATCAGAGGAGCATCCATCCAGATGTCATACTCCTCTACATCTTCTCTCATCAGAGGAGCATCCATCCAGATGTCCTCCTCCTCATCCTCTACCATCAGAGGAGCATCCATCCAGATTTCATACTCCTCTTCCTCTTCTCTCATCAGAGGAGCATCCATCCAGATTCCATCCTCTTCTTCCTTTACCATCAGAGGAGCATCCATCCAGATTTCATACTCCCCTTTCTCTTCTCTCATCAGAGGAGCATCCATCCAGATTTCATACTCCTCTTCCTCTTCTCTTATCAGAGGAGCATCCATCCAGATTTCATACTCCTCTTCTTCTTCTCTCATCAGAGGAGCATACATCCAGATTTTATACTCCTCTTCCTCTTCTCTTATCAGAGGAGCATCCATCCAGATTTCATCCTCCTCTTCCTCTACCATCAGAGGAGCATCCATCCAGATGTCCTCCTCCTCATCCTCTACCATCAGGGGAGCATCCATCCAGATTTCATCCTCCTCTTCCTCTACCATCAGAGGAGCATCCATCCAGATTTCATACTCCTCTTCCTCTTCTCTCATCAGAGGAGCATCCATCCA
>JAVSBV010112539.1:0-21213 GCA_033117975.1 Parotocinclus spilosoma
GAGGAAAGAGATTAATTTAATACAATTTGGAATAAGGCTGTAACGTAACAAAATGTGAAAAAAGTGAAGCGCTGTGAATACTTTCCGGATGCACTGTATGCAATAATACAGTTGTACTATACAAGTGCTAAGTGCTGAGCCTGAAAGCCAAAAGCATTCAGTTCCTCTTTTCCTTTGGTTAGCTGTGATACTAACATTTTAATATCTATGGTGATTCATTTGCACCAAGAATACAGTACATTATATGTAAAAAAACAAAGAAAAAATAAAGACATCAGAGATCTTCACTGATTAATGGAAATGAATCACTATTTACTGAATTATTAAACTGTTTACATAAACCCTGGTTCGGGTGGAAAGAGTTTCAGGTCTCGAGTCACACAGGTGTAAGCAAGTGCGCAAGTACCAATAAAACGACAGAGACTCAGATTAATTGTGTAGTTAAAATGCTCGAAGAACTGGAGTTGATCAATTCTGAGGTGGCTTAGAACAAAGGGGAAGCTGTTTTTGTATTATTATTGTATTATGTCAGTTTACACTGAAACAAGACTTCAAATTACCTGGTGTGTGTGTGTGTGTGTGTATGCGTGTGTGCGTGTGTGTGTATGCATGTGTGTGTGTTTACATGTGCTCTGGGATGGTGTGGCCTGCTGTTTGGTGTACTGTGTTGCCGGTTAGGCTCCCAGAGACTCTCACTTGGATTAAGCAGGCATGAGACAAAGAATTAAAGATGATTTACTTTCTTAATCCCATAATTAGCAACCTCCCATGACAAAGAAAAGGTTGGTTACTCATTTACATTTATGGCATTTAGCAGATACCCTTATCCAGAGCGACTTACAATTAATACAGTCTTACAATCCAAGCACTGATTGGTTAAGGGACCCATCTGTGGCAGCTCTGCATAGGCGGGATTTGAACAACATCAGGTCTAGAGTTCAGGACATAAACCGCTAGGCTATTGTTTAAGTAGATAGGATGCAATTGCAGTCCGACTTCCAGACTCTTTAAGGAAACATATCAACAAATCAGTGTTGCTTCCATAAGGTGTGAAATGAAGCAGCTTAAACTGGTAAATCAACAAAGCAAATCCAAAACAATGTGGCAGGAAAACAGGAAAACCAAAATCGCTAGCCAACTAAATTGCGTAGACTATAGAATTTTTTTCGAAACATTTTAAAGATGTGCTGTATTAACAGAAACTATGCATAAACTGTCAAGATGAAATTCAAGCAAGTGAATAGGTTAGACACAATATTCACCAGATATAGAAACACGTCTGATATGTAGACGGGAGGAAAGAGTAGTTCATTAAATTACTGTATTTAGGTTTGAGTTTAAATACATTCACAGTTCACTGTGACTGAAATGTCTTCCACATTGCATGAAAACCTGTTACTTCAGGTGATATTGTTTTTTATTTTGACTTGAACAGGTCAAAACAATCTTTAGGTCTTCAAAAGAGGATAAGACTATCCCTCAGATTTTGAGACCTAACATTCTGAAATTCTCCAGATACACTTTATAGACAAAGGTTTGTAAACAACCATTAGATCCAAAACATTAGTATTCGTATGGAGAGTGCCCCCATCTTTGCTGCTACAACAGCCTTTGTTCTTCTAAACAGGCTTTCCACTGTTTAGAACATGTCTGTGAGGTTGGCTTCTAATGTTAGACAATATGCCCCGGATCACTTTTGGTATTCCAGTGCATTTTTTATTGTTGAACGGAGCTGTGCGAGCAAGCCAAGTCATCAAAATTGGCAAACACAATCTGTATGGACTTGAGTACCGACAGAATGTTGATAAATTTACTTGTTGGAAGCAGAAACCTATAAATGTGTTATATTGAGAGCAACTTTGGTATCTGTATATGTCTATGGAGAGTGTGTGCTACCTAATATTTGCTGAGGTCCTGAAATAGCAGAGTTCAATATTTAGAAGGGTTTTCCACAAGCTGATGTCTATATTTGGCATGTATGGCATGTGTCATTATAAAAATACTCCAACCAGGATTTATTTTACAATGGTTAGGAGAGATACATAATAATACACAGACATAGATATGAATCGTTAAGGCTGATGTTGACAGGAAACTCTGGTACCCAAATGGAACCAGGGATCTAAGCTCCTCAAAATGATCTGGACGGCCAGACAAAGGTTCTAAGCTCTTGTACATAGACATCCTGTTACTCTGAGCTGTATCCCTGGTGTACCTAGACAGCAAAGGGCAGTGTTCTAGGGTCCTGACCCAAAACCTGGAACAGAAAGGCCAGTGCTGCCTGGTTCTTCATAATTGGAAGTGATCAAAAGCCCCAGAGGCACCCATGGAGCATGAGCTACAGACTCAGTCTGTTCCTCTCCACTAATGCCATCCAGAGGCTCCCTCCAGGTCCCTGTACGAGTCATTATGAGGATTGTGTTAGTTAAAACCTTGCTGACCTGCTTCAACTTCAATTCATCATGGTTTGCTTGTGAATGTGTGTACTTGCTGTACACTTCTACAATCTGCTCTCATGGACGGTGGAGAAATAGGACAGAATATTACAAGTGGGACCAAATTGTGGGGCTACCAGGGGCAAGCGTAATCCCCAGTGCCTTCCCGATTATACAGTATTTAAAGAAAATGGCTTTAACTACCCTCAGCTGAATAGTGCATCGCAATATTTTCAAGTCACATTAAAAGGCAGGTAGGCCATTGATCAAAAATGCCTGTGCATTCATTTAGGGCGTGTATAGGCATAAAATGCTTGTGTTAGCTAAGGAGCAAGACGTGATACATGGCATCGTGTTTGACAAATGTCTTCTCTTTAAAAGCAAAGCTAATTTTGCTTTAACGCATCAAATGCAAAAAATACAAATCTAAAGTCAGCTAAGCATTAAAGCATCCATGTTTGTCATTGTGCCACCCAGATTTATTAGCATGCCAGGAACAACATTGTAATTGATGCTTTCAATTTGCAAACAGTCACCGAGGAATTTGTAAAGAGGAGAATTTGTAATTTGAGGAAAATGCTAATAGAATGAGATCCATGCATGGATACACACGGCCAGTCATTTATTACAAATTTTAAAACAATTGAACTGCATAACAAAAACTTGTAGAACTAGTAGAAAAAAGACAATGATAAAGGAAAAGGAGGGGCCCCAAGATTGTGCCTTGTTTATAAAGATTTCTTCAACCGTAGTAAAATAAGATTTATTTTTTAGGCTAAATGATGAAAAATTTATCTACACAGGTACATTATGGTAGGTAGAAGCTGAATTTCAAGCACTGTGCAACAGCCTTTGCACCATTAGATGTGTTGTTTCGCAGTGGTACAATGAATGTATAAAACATATTCATCTTCTTCATTACCGTATTTGTAAGCTTTGGCGTAGTTTGGCGTAGCCTTTTCACCGTGTTCCCCATCTGAAAAGTGGTTTCTTTGCTTCTACACTTACCATACTTACTATACTGTTCCTATACCAACCCAGCTTAACCCTATTTCATTTTGAAATACCCCCTAATTTTGTGAGCAGTAAATGTGGTTGTATCCTAAAAAACACAAAGCAAATTAGTGCTATTACTAAAAAAAACATCTGTAATATAATAATGGCTTAAGATTTTGTCACAGTACTACAGTCATTAACGCTTGATTAAATCAGAGCAATAACAAAACCTTATAGGTTACACCGGGTACATGCACACACACACAGCACCCTCACCCCAGCGTGGACACACAAAGGCATGCTGTTCTTATATAAAACCAGTGGGGGTTTAATCAGTGATATGACCCTATCAGGTCATCAAAGCCGCCCTTTGTGAATTGCTTAGCCACATTACTCCTAACACATCCAGCCCCAAATGTCATTATCTGCCCATTACTGGTCCAGGTCCTGGCCTGCATCTCAAACTGTTCATTTAAACCCCCAAATCCTGTCCAAAAGACAATTTCCTCAGTATTTTTTGCCTCTGCATGGACACGCTGTGGAGAAAACGACCCATTGTATTGGCCAGCTCGGGTTGTGCAAGCTAAATTAGACAGAGAGTCAAAAGGGCAGAACTCAGGTGCATCATGTAACCATCACATAACCTGACAGCAATGTGCATGTGTGCGCTAATGACATAATACGAATTCAAACCCAACCACAAATCACGTAGTCCGTTTGAAAATGTCTTACCTTAATAGGGCGAAGCAATCATGATGGCATAAGAGAAAAAGAGAAAAGATTTATTAGATTGCATGCACAAATATATGATTTGAAAAGAAATGTGGTATGTCACTTCTCGGCTAAACACCAAATGCAATGTGACTTGAATAAAATATTCAATCAATAATGGGTATATGAATAAACAATCATTGAAAACTTGATATAATACTGTATTATCGTCAGCGGACTTGGTTTCTGTGAGATAATGTACATAATGCTTCTTGACAGCCATTCTTGGTTGAATTAGTTAATTCTGTTTTATCCTAGCAGCTAAACGCAAATAAAATGGTATTTGATTTCTGGTTTTGTAAAGAAAAAGCCAGTGTTTTGATTAGCAGTGAAAGTATATGAGGTGTAAAGGATACATGTGCCTCTAAATATTTAAAAATATATGTGAAAGCTTTGAATTTAATGAAAAAAATGTATCTCTATTGGCAGAGGATATGAGAATGAAAGTCCAATTCCAGAAATGTGGCTATTCTATTCAATTCAATTTAAATGTATTTATATAGCGCTTTTTACAATGGAGCCTTGTCCCAAAGCAGCTTTACAATCTTATATTATCTTTAAAGGCCTATCCCAAATTGAGTCACCCTAGACAGTGGCAAGAAAAAACTGCTTGAAAGTAGAAGGAAGAAACCTTTGGAGGACCAAGACTCAAAATGGGACCCATCGTCCTGGCTAGGCTACAGAGTGACCATACGTCCTCTTTTGGGGACCTAAAATACATTCAGATGGGATTTCTAAATAGCCTAGGATGTCTGGGATTTGGCGTTGCTTTCATGTTGGCATTTGCTTTTTACAGCTGTTACACACCATGTGCATCTAGGATGAAGTTGAGACTCCAATGAAGTTGGGACGTTGTGTAAAACATAAATAAAACCAGAATATAATAAAATGCAAATCCTTTAAAACCCATTTTTAATTAAATACACAACAAAGACAAGATGTTTATTGTTCAAACGGATAAACCTGATTGTTTTTGCAAATATTCACTTCTTTGGATTTGCCTGCAAAACGTTTCAGAAGTGTTGGGACTTTGTTAACAACTGTATGAGCAAAACGTCCAACAATTTAAGAACAAGGTTTCAATTGGAAGTAATTTAAGGAATTTAATAATCTACAGATCATAATATCATCACAGAATCATAGAATCTGAAGAAATCTTTTAAAGTAAGTGGCAAGTCTGAAAACCAACATTGAATGCTTGTGACCTTTGATCTCTCAGGTGGCACTACAATAAAAACCAACATCATTCTGTAACGGCTATTACCAAATGGGCTCAGAAACACTTCCAAAAACCATTGTCAGTGAACACAGTTCATCATTTCATCTACAAGTTCAAGTTAAATCTCTACAATAAAAAAAAGAACCATATATCAACAACACCCAGAAACGCCGCCGCCTTCTCTGGACCCGAGCTCATCTGAGATGGACAAATTGGAAAAATGTCCTGTGGTCTGACGAGTTCACATTTCAAATTATTTTTGGAAATCATGGACACCGTGTAATTCTGGCCACAGAGATAAAGGACCGTCCGGATTCTTATTAGTGCAAAGTTCAAATGCCAGCATTAGGATTAATACTGAAAGGTACATACAAGTTTTGGATTAACATATGCTGCGATCCAAGCAACGTCTTTTTCACGGACGTCCCCATTTATCTCAGCAGGACAATGCCAAGCCACATTCTGCACATGTTACAACAGCGTAGTTTCGTAGTAAAAGACTGCGGGTACTAGACTAGCCAACATTTTTATTTTACTATGTACACCCTTTGTTACCTTAAAGAATCACTGTGTCGTTTCACAGTAACAGAGTGTAGTGCATCTGTTTCTCTATGCACTTTGTTTGTCTTCTTTACTTTACAGATCAGGTATTTTTTGGGTGGTGACTCTGATGGAGTTTTTAAACAATGGTGTTCACATACGGTGCACTATATTAAACACATCAATCATACTGCTCTACCTTGTAGATGTTAATAGACAGTAGCATCAACGCTCATAAGATGCTGTTGCGGTAAATGTTTGGTTGGTGGGCTACCTAATAAAGTGATCAGCGAGGGTATATGCAACTGAATGTACTACCTGTCCGAATACAGTGAATTAATACATTGTTCATGGCTTGTCATACTTATTCATAATGTAGTATTTCCAATGTGGAACACCTAACCACAACTAATGGACAACAATGTCTCAATCTCTCATTATGAGCTAGACAAACTACATGTGTCATGATACCATGCCCATCTACAAAACCAAAAAACAAAAACCTACCAAGGATTAAAAGGGTAATCCCACACATAGCCCAGAGAGTAAAACATTCACTGGGAGCACAGTCAACCTTTCACATTTGCGCAGCTGATTATACTTCTTTTTCCCCATTTGTATTGAGGCCAACAGTCTGAACAGAACAGAGTACCTGACTGCTCTAATGAGATGCCACATGATTTAAAACCTAAGATCTGACAACAACATTGGAGTGCAAAAAGCTTCTCCAAAACACTTGGCTACCGATCAATGCAGTCAATAGGGTTATTAATAAAGTCCAGCGCTGAAAACACCACATCTCAGTTGTGTGACATTAAGCCAGATTGATCGAAAGGCAAATTGATTTTATAAAGCACCTAAATGGGATAGTTGTACATCCACCAACAGTTTTTTTTATATATATTCATTTAACATCACAATAGTATCAATGGCTATGGTAGGAGCAAATTGGTAGTCAATCCAAGAAACTGAGGATTAGAACCCTAACTCTAGGGCCAATCAGTGGAGCTTTGAAAGAGTAAGGATTCAAATCCTCATCCTTTAACCACTGTTTCAGAATGAGAACAAAGTGAAAAGGCTAAGATGTACTAAAGTTTACAAAGAATGAATGAAGATCATTAGAAAAAATAGAATGGTTTGACTTATTTAAACAATGGAGTCCAATCGTCATCAATATGTTATTATGGTCATTACACCATTGCTAAAACAACATATTTAATGGTGGCCATATATACAGCATAGTGTGTATAATACATACATATATTTATATACATATCACAAAATATGATATAATAAAACATCACAACATGCAGTGTAGCATTTGAATAATAAAGTAACATAGTTTTTATAATGTTTAGATTATTCTTGCACCTGTAAGTTTAAAAGTCATAATGTATGTGTAAAACAACAAGTGTTAAATCCATATGAACAGCTTATCTCCACCAGGTTGCAGCTTTGTCCCAGTTGTTTATTATGAATGTGTAATTATCCTGCAAATATGGCCCATTTGGAAAAGCACTAAAGAGGTGTGTGTGTGTGTGTGTATGGGTGTGTGTGTATGTGTGTGGGGGTGTGCGTGTGGGTGTGCGTGTGTGTAACCTCTTGGCATTGGTGGAAATGTTACTAATAAAGCCTATTGTCAGTAAATCACATTGTAGTTTATTGAGTACTTTGAGTCATATATTCACAAAGCCCACTATAAGCCCATTTCTACCCAAGGGAATTCCTGCTATCAACAAATGCAATTTCCCCACAAAATGGTAATATGTGCCACAGCTGGGGGATTTATTTTTATGGTTCAAAACTAATTTAGCACCACATATACTAAATATGTATGATCCAAATAATATATGGCTATGCTTTTGATCATTTATGAGCCATGCCTTTAAAATGAATTGGCAGCTGATAAACAATGAGCTACCATAAATATTGACAGCTTGCCATTTAGTAAAAAAGTATTAGAGTTTTGGTTAGAATGTACTTATATTATTACTTGTATGCACTGCTCACAAAAAAATATATATTTTATTTTGGACATTTCATTTTGAAACATCCCCCAATTTTTATAAGTGCTATATTATAACCAGCCACGTGTGTAGTCTTAGTGTAATAAATGGGGATTAATGCATCAGTAAGAGCAGATTTCCATACAGCATTGGTCCAAGCCCGAGTTACCAATGGCTGTCAATCTTACTGTTGTCAGCAGTGTACTGGTGCAAACTATGATACTTTGAAGAAAAATAGAAGAAGAGGAGAAGAAGGCACATTTAGAGGCAGTAGGACAGAAGAAATTGTAGGACTGTGCAAGTTAGTACCAAAAGCTGAATGTTGGTACTATGACTCAAAGAGAGAGAGAGCTGAATGAAACGATGGAGAGATACTGTGTGCAAACTGTGAATACAAAAAGCCAAGTGGAATGAATTAAGGTCTGGAGCATGTAGGTGGGACTGTGGTGGCCTAGTGGTTAAAGCCACTAGGACCAGAAGATCCAGGGTTCAAATCTCACCTCTGCCAGGCTACCACAGTTGGGTGTCTGGGGTCCCTTAACCCACAATTCCTTGGATTGTAAGAGTGTATGAATTGAGCGTCACTCTGGATAAGGGCATCTACTAAATGCTGTAAATGTAAATGTTTTAAGGTGTGGAAGGGAGAAGAAAAAGCAAAGGAATAATAATGAAAGGTGATTATATTAAAGCTATGTTCACGCTCAAGTGCAATTATTCTGTTAAACCCATGTACAACCGGACTGAGATCCTTGAGTAGGTGGGTCTCAGATCACTTCCAAAGAAAATCTGGAGCAGTTTGATCTGTGAATGCTGAATGGACCAAAGACATGTAAACAAACCAAACAAGGGGTTGACGTTAAAGGAAGCCAATGTTTTGCAAAGAACAGTGAACAAAAAAATGTATAAAACTGGATTTTCCAGTTATTTAATACATTAAATTCTGGTTATTTAATAAATACACTTGAATTATTTCATTCTAAAGGACAGAACACTCAAAACAAACTCTGTGAGTCGACTTTTAAACATACCAGCATATGTGGAAAAAATGTCAGGAATTTAGCCTAGCACAGCACATTGTTGCAGAACGTTGGGTTTGCCTTTATGACTATTGTTTATATATTTTGCTTCAAGCATGCCCGTGTGGAAGTTGAGCAAACCTGGACAAAAGTAGGACAATTTTTTTGCTTTGTTCCAGATGAGCTGAACCAAGCTACAAGTATAAACACATTTCAAGAATGTATCAGAGGCAAACCGTGTGTCTGACATGGTAATAAATGTGAATATGGTAACTGAAGGAGTGATGATGAATGTCATCAGTGTGTCTGCTCCACAAGTGGCATGTCATAGCTGAAGTGTACATGAAGTGGTAGAGAGAAAAAGAATAAGAGAGTAGTGATTGGAGCAGACTTTAATGGGAATGTTGGTGAAGGGAACAGGGGTGAAGAGGAGGTACAGTGTCAAGGAGAGGACCGTTCAAGGGAAGATGGTGGTGTATTTTGCATAAAAGATGGAAATGGCCGTGGTGAGTGCGTATGTAAAGAGGGAGGAGTACAGTGTGGTGTGTAAGAGTGAAGGAGAAATGAAGAAGAAAATGAAAAAAGAAGACAGGAGCACAAGAAGATACGGCGTAAGGTAAAGAGAGAGGTAACGTGGACAAAGGAAATGGAGCCCACACATTAACATTAAGGAAAGGAAAAGAACCAAGCTGTATCAACAACACATTTGTTTTTTTTCCACTTAACTAAGTCTCAAGGTCAGGTCTGTTGGTAGAGTTCAGGCCTGCTATTTTTCTAGCACAGTTTTACTTTTACTTGTTAATAAATCCTCTCCCTGTACTCACCGGAGGAGAGGCCGATGCTCAAGAATGGCAGAACCACTTGACCCCCTAAATCTATATGCTAGAGCCTCTACAATGCCACCGTAGTGCCCTTGGGTGTGTTCCTTTCATGCATGCTAACATGCTAATGCCACTCTCCTCTAGGATAATGCTATCCCGTTTTACCTAATCACATTCTCTGCCACTTCAAAAGGATGTTTGAAGTGTGTGAAGGGGTCTTTGAAGCCCTCACACCAACACACAACGCCTAGCATCTCCTAGTATCCAACAGTCCTGTCTGATGTGTCCTCAAGGACTTCAGTTCCAACTGAGAGTCAGATTAGTGAACAGAAAAAATAGATTATCCAAGCCCATAAAGAGCTGAGTCCATATATCCATATCAGTCCCAACGTTTTCCAATTTATAATCCAAGTCTTATTTACTTATAAGTCCTACTTATTATTCAAACTTTTTTTAGACAGTTCCTGGTGAAGCTGATAGATTTAACCTCCATTTCTTTAGAAATACCACATTAAAAACACATTATATGTACGGTTGTTTAACGACCGCATTATATCCTGTAAATGGACACTGACCATAGTCATAATTCATTATATATTTTATATATAATGATACATTTGTTATTCTATTTGATGCTAAATAAGTAGTATTTTGTGATACTATACAGCCAAAGAACATTTAGGAACAATAGAAGCTGCAACACAATATGCTTATTACGTTGAAATAATGCAGTAACATTACTTTACATCATCATGTCGCATCGCATTTACTGCAACATCTCTGATCGAGGGCTGACATCAGTGTCATGTTCAGAATGCAGAAAATCACAACAATGACCATCATGACATCTGTAGCAATACATTTTAATCTGTAACAAAAACTTTAAGTCAAGATTTATTTATATAGCACTTTTTACAATAGCGCATTGCATTTACATTTGTGCCTTTTAAGCAGACACCCTTAACCAGAGCGACTTACAATTAATAGTCTTACAAACCAACCAATTGTGGGTTAGGGGACTTGACCAGGGACCCAACTGTGGCAGAATAGGGATTTGAACCCTGGACCTTCTGGTCCATAGTCCAGTACTTTAATCACTAGGCTACCACAGTCCCAACAACATTTTACTTTATTTTATAAGGCCAATCCCAAATTAAGTAAGCCTAGGGCGACAGTGGCAAGGAAAAGCTCCCTAAATGCTGTAAGATAGAAACCTTGGAAGGACCAAGACTTAAAGAGGGACACATAATTCTTGGGTGGCTTAAAAGTGAATGTTATGTTAATTGTAAGAATTAAGTTTGTAGTAGTACTAAGACTAGGTAAATAATTACATTTTTGTATTGTATTTAGTAGAACAGAATAACAGATCTTGGGTGACCGTACACTCTACTGAACAGTCAATGTGGGGCACTCTATTCCAGTGTGACATGCTTCAGTTCACCCCATGAATGTCACTTGCTACTTAATCACCATAACTAGGTTTGCATCTCATTTCCGGAATCAAACAACTTTATTTGACTTTTCATTTGCTTTTGTGATGATTTTGTTTAATTAAATAAAACAAAATGCTTATTTTTACTTGCTTCATATTCATTTAGAATATTTGTGTGCAGTGTATAGACAAATAAAATACACTGCTCACTAAAATTAGGAAATATTTCATACTAAATCTATATAAATAAAGTTGTATATATAAAAACAAAAGAAAATAAATTTAATAATACAATTAATAGATCCAAAAGTGACACTGTGCATCGAACATATTTTCTATATTTACATATATTAGGGTTTTTTTGTTGTTGTTTTATCTAGAAAAAGCATGTGAAAGCGCTTGCCCAGTGTGCCATGCAAAAACGTTTGTGTGTTCACTTAATGGAATCTGCTGTCGCACAATAACGAGGAAAGCTCTGTGTCCAAAATCGTTTATACTTTCACCAATTCATAACAGCAGGCGCCTGACACAGTCACGCAGCGAAAATGCAATTAACATCTTAATTAACGGATATTACTGTGCCAAAATATCCTATTAACACATTCATTTTGACAGCCCTAAAATCAAATACAATTCTAACTGAATCCACAAGTCTTCTTGTCACCTAAGGTCATAATATAATGATATTTTATTGGTTGTGTTATTGCACATTCTGGACCTACATCCTGCATGTTGCAATGCAATGACAGCTATATTTTTAATCTGATTTTGGGGTAGCGCAGTTGCAGAGTGGTTAATGGGTAGTTCAGGTTCAGAAAGCCTGGTTCACGTCTGGGGCACAGATGATGCCTGTGCATATGCCTGTGCTTGTTCTCAATGTGCTGTGTGTGTTTGCCCTGCGATCGACTTATATTTTTGCACAGTGAACTTATGTATGCTTCCTCATTATAACCCTTATAAAAAGTTGTTTTTTCCATGGGTATCCTAAACATGAAAGGCAGAAGTCACATCAGTGGTATTAAATCAAATGGTTCTTCATTAATATTCATCATTAATAGCTAAACAAAGTATTACTGGTTTGTATTTGTAAAATGTAATAAGAAAAAATTGCTGCCTAATGTTTAATATGTGGTCAATTGATATACGAACGTGTGTGTGTGTGTGTCCAGAACTCAATATATAACTCAAATATTATATATTTCTAGATATAATTCAATGACTCAATGACTCAGTATGAAACAAGCTGTTTGAACTTTGTTTATTTTTCCAATTAATCTCGCACTGCAAGCTACGACACTTCATCATTGTTTTGTGACTCTGGAGTACTGTGACTAATGTATCACTATAAAGGGAGTCTTGACAACGTAACACAATTCAGTTTAAAAATTGCACGACACAATTCTCGGCAGTGATTGCTGCTGCGTCCCCTTGACCCTTAACTTGATTAAGTGCGTAAAGGAAATGGATAAATGAATGAATGAATGGACTTTGTTGTATTAAATTCTCACAATGGTGATGAAGTGACAGTAATCATGAAAGCCACCATTCCTCTGATGTAGTGTTAAAGAAAATATCCAACAGTCTATACAGACTTGTTCTAGTCATTAGTCAGAAATGTTCAAAATAAAAGGTACAAAAATACCTTTTATAAGCAGTTTCTAAAAGTTTTGATAAAAACATATTTCCAAGCCAGAAACTAAGGTGTTATTAATTTTACTTTTCTATTCAGCTTAGGTTTTCTGGGTCTGGGATAATATATATAAAGGGTTGACCTCAATTCCGCAGCAAAAGACTTAATTAGACATGACAACGACTCCGAGATAACTAACAGGGAAGGAAATGGACATGCCTCCACTTTTAATGAGCCTCAACACGTCTGGATGTTAATAATTCTATAATTAACTTGTTGACTAAGGACAAGAGAGGGCAATTACCATCTTCTCTATGCTAGTATCTATGTATATGCCTGTCTGTCAAAGGCTCATAATCATAAACAAACTTTTTTTTTCTCTGAGTGTATGAAATGAACACAAAGCAAACGGCTACATTTAAATGATCACTATTGTCATAACATATAGCATATGTTATAATGTAGCACTCCTATCCTTTTATGTATTAAAACACTCCTATATAGACCGTTTACTAAATTATAAGGGTTTTTTTTTTCTCACGATTAGTTTTTATTGCTGAAAGTGTAAAGAATGTAAAACAATGACCGTTTTCTTAAATATGTTTTTAAACAAAAGAGTTCCTGGCGATTAAAACAAGCTACTTAAAACATAGGTTTAAAATTGAAAACATTCCTTTTGATTTGTGAAAAATAACAATTCATGTGTGCATTGCAAGTATTAAAAATAAGCGTTAGTCTGCTTCAATTAAAATAAATGTAATGCGTATGGGAGCACGATGTAAGATTGAGCCCTCTGGTGTTCAAAAATGCAGCTGTGTTAAATGTAATAATAAACAGAATGCATATGATATTATCAAGCTCTGGATGCACAGTGAACTTATGTATGCTTCCTCATTATAACCCTTATAAAAAGTTGTTTTTTCCATGGGTATCCTAAACATGAAAGGCAGAAGTCACATCAGTGGTATTAAATCAAATGGTTCTTCATTAATATTCATCATTAATAGCTAAACAAAGTATTACTGGTTTGTATTTGTACAATGTAATAAGAAAAAATTGCTGCCTAATGTTTAATATGTGGTCAATTGATATACGAACGTGTGTGTGTGTGTGTGTGTGTGAATACAGATTGGGTGATGGTTGGTTTTCCACTAGCTTACCTGCTGAATATACAAATTTATTTTAGCTGAAGCTCTGCAATTATTTGTGCACACTGTTAGGGTTGATAAGCTAGTGCATTATGTGTGAGCCTACATGCCCGCCAGTATGAGTGCATATGAGAAAGCAGAGAGAGAAAAAAAAAAGGTTTTGAAAAACAGAAAAAGTCTGTTCCATTCACTGGGGATTTAGGGTGACTGTAGCTAGAGGGATTTTGGATTGGCAACCCTAGATGGAATGCCAATCCACAGGCACTCACTCACACTGGAACACTTTTTGGAGATGCCAGTTAACCTAAAATGTCTTTGGAATGTGAATGGAAACTGGAGTACCTTGAGAAAAGCAATGGGAGAACATGCACAGAGAACTCAACAGGGGAGTTGGCCCAAACTAGAGATATCGTGAGCTGAGGTGTGACAGAACTGACTCTATACACAGATACATTTTTCATAGGCCTCTAGACATATTTATCATTCTTATACTTCACAGTTAGGGTGTGAACACCTTGTTTAAGCCAGACATTAGAGGAGAAAGATCAGACTGGGTCAGAATTTGACTTAAACAATATAAAAACATGATTCATCCTGCCAGGTTTAGGCTTCTGATGATGTCATGTCGTGAAGAATATTTACTTGGCAAGTTTAAGCCCCTTAATACCAACAAACCTTAGTATTGCTACTGACCATGTTTGTCCCTTTATAACCATCTTCTGATGGCTACAGCAGGACAACATGGAACAAGAAATTTACATTTACAGTATTTAGCATACGCCCTTATCCAGAGCAACTTAAGAGTGCTACAATCTTACACTGCAAGCAATGCAGGGTTAAGGATCTTGCTTAACAGTGGCAGCTTATCCAAGGTGGAATTTGAACCCTGGACCTTCTGGTCCAAGGTCAAGTACTTTAATTGCTAGGCTACCACAGTTGTGCAGTGAGTTTTACATCATATATGTGCAGCCAACAAATTGGCAGAAATGCTTGATGCCATTATGTCACTATGGACCAAAATATCTGACGAATGTTTCCAGCACCTTGTCGAATCTGTGTCACGTGTACCACATTAACACAGTGCTGAAGGTTATAAGAGGTCTGACCCAATACTGGCAAGCTGGATCTCAAAGTAAGTGTATTGTCTATCGATATAGTAATGCCCAGAGTTAATGATAAAAAAGAGATTAAGAGGAAACCTAAAGCCCAATCCAGAGAGAAAAAATCTACCCACAGCCACAGTATAAAAAGTATTCCAGTTCTGTCTTTAAAAAACAGGAATCTGGCAACCAGTACCAGACAAGAACTGCAGATGATGTAAAACTGGTTGGTTTTGGGAGTTATTGTTGCTAACTGACCAAACTTTAGTAAATCAAACAGAATACGCATGTGTCTTGCCCCCCCCCCCTTTATTTTGCACAATCTTGCCAAAAATGAAGGACTCAACTGCGGTAGCCTAGCGTTTTAGATACTGGACTCTGGACCTGATGGTCCAGGGTTCAAATCCCACCTCTGCCAAGCTGCCACAGTTGAGTCCTTAAGCAAAGGTCTTAACCTATAATTGCTTGAATTGTAAGACTGTATAAGTTGTAAGTCGCTCTGGATAAGGGCTAAATGCCGTAAATGTAAATGAATATACTGTACATTTTACAGTTTGCAGTGTGTGTACACATTTAAGCTCATTTATTAGTTTCAGAAAAAACATACACAGGTTTTTTAAGAACTCCACATCTCCAGTTTGCACCTAAAAAAAATGCAAGAAAATTACTAAATCTAGCCCTTATTGAAAAAGGTGACAGTTAATTTAAGAAGCCTGTCCTGTTAACACATGGCCTGAATATAACACAATGAGTCGATTTCCGCTCAGAGGCATTTCCCTGCTCTTTGTTCAGCGTGAGTAATGTATATTGATCCAGCACGCTATGAGTTCATACAGCAATCACGTATCATACAAGCTGTTCTTTTGTCTAAAGACAATTCCTCAGTCTACGAGCTTCCTCTACGCTAGAAAAGGCCAGGGGCAAGATCTTGTATCACCAAGTGTCCTTATCAAAGGATATCGCACAGCCCTAGCCCTATTAAATGGAATTTCCTGTTTAATTACATTAGAAATGCTTTTGAAAAGGTAAAAAATACTTAAACATTTTACTAATGAAGAAATATGGCATAACTAAAACCTCGGTAAAAACTCGGTAAGTTCCCATGTCAGCTAGATAAAGTCGTATGTCTATATAGTTTTAATGCAGCTTGGTAGATAGGATTACAGAAGAAAATCTATAAAGCAGGAGTGAATCAGGACTAATTACTCTAAAATAAAGTGACATATTGTACAAATAGTGCTCCTGTTAAAGACAGTTTATATAGAGAAAAGTTTGCCACCAAAGCGGCACACAAGAAGGTACAGGTTCCAATTTCCTGGGTCCTTTCTGTGTGAAGTCTGCATGTTCTCCCCATGTCTCTGTGGGTTTACTCCAGGTAATCCGGTTTCCTTCCACAGTCCAAAGAAATATGTGTTAGATAAAATGATGACACTAAATTGGCATTGACTTGAGTGTGTGTATATATATATATAACTAGTCCTGATGTAACCTTGTGTGTCGCTGAAAATGCCACTGATGCTAATAGTGACACTAAATAAACCAAGCAAAGCTAAAAAATTACAACAAAACCATGAGTATTAGATTGGAGTTTGCATCCACCTTCACTACAACAGCCTTTTGTCTTCTAAAATGGCTTTTCACCAGATTTTGGATAATGGCTGTGACCTTTGATGTTCTGATGTGATGTTAGACAATAAGCCATGGCTCACTTTTGATATTCCATTGCATGTTCACTGTGTCTGATGGAGTTAAGTTCAAGATTATATGCAACCCAGTCAAGTTCTCAACTGAAATTGGCAAAACGAATCTGTATAGGTGTTGTTTAAGGACAGCAGGATAGAAAATTGATAAACGGACTTGTTGGAACTGAAAACAAGACTTATGTTGTTTATCTATGGCGAATCCAGAACTGTATGCTTTATATTACAATTGTGTTACAAGAAAACACTGCTGTAATATTAGATAATTAAAAGGGGTGTGCACAAAATTTTCTCTGTATAGTGTATGTTCATATGTTCAAATGTGCTGTCATCTCCTATAGGTGTGTATATTTTTACTAGATTCTAAGTAATTAGTCATTCATATTATGATACCAACAACTTGGCTCCAACTCCAATGATTTTGTTTCTTTGTCCTTCAGACTATACAACGTATGATAATGTTTTTTGCGATAACATTTTGATCTCTTTTGAAATACAGTGTAATGTAGATGGACTAGTTTTCAATTCTGTACAAGGCCTGCAGTCAGAAAAGATATTTCCACAGGCAGTCAACACCCATGGCATTTAAAGCTTTAGGCTCCGCATCATGGCTTCCCACACGTCTCCACAAGCTTCCATGATGCCACATACAACATTACTTTTAAAGCAAAAAAACCCAGCCACTGATTTGAGCTAATGCTTCTCAGCTGTTTTTATAGTGCAGGCCCTGCAACCGCAGTTCAGTTCTTCATTTCGTTCCATCAGCATGTGTGGTCTGGGGAGTAACAGGCTGTTGTGTCTTTGTATGGAAAGTTGTTGTCTTATAACTTGTTTCATGTTGTTGATCATTTACAAGAAAGAAGCAAAGGGCTTTTCCGGTAGAAGTCTTGAGAAAGCTGCCTATGGTAGCAAAAAATTAAAAAGTGTTGCTTTAGTGGACGGGTTAACGTGTTTAAAGTTTGAAGGTTGAAGGATATATGAAAGAGACTTGACATTAATTGCAATCACATTGTAATCACCACACTGATTTGTGAATAAGGCACATTTAAGCACCATTTAACGTCTGCATTACATTTTGTGACAAGATGTTGACTGAAATGAACATAACATTACAACTTTCCAATAATCACATAGTAGTTTAGATACACTGCACATAGACGTTTATTTTAAAGATCAAAGAGTGAGAGAGTCAAAGTTTTCTGCTTTCGTGAATGTGATTTTCTTCTCTGTCAGAAGGTGTCACACAGGTTTACTTGTATTAGTTTTCTGTCATTCAGAGATGAATTAAACATACATAACAAACAATATTTCTACTATAATTCTTAAGACGGCAGCACGGTGGCTCGGTGGGTAGCACCGCTGCCTAACGGCAAGAAAGTCCTGGGTTCAATCCCAGGGTGGAGCAAACCTGGGTCCTTTCTGTGTGGAGTCTGCATGTCCTCCCTCTCACAGTCCAAAGACATGCATATTGGGATAATTGCTCTTAGTGTGTGACTGTGTATGCCTTACAATAGATTGCCGCACCGTCTAGGGGTTGCTCCTGACTTTGCGCCCAGAGTTGCTGGGTGGACAACAGCTAAAGCAGATGATAATGGATGGATGGATGAACGAATACTTATGACCTAGTCTATTTATTTGAAAATATATTGATGGAATGGGCGTATGGAGGCATATCTGTACTTCATTTTGACAAGTATATGCGTATATAAGTGTAAAACTTATGGTTAAAAAAATTAAGTACAGTAAAACTACTGTAAATATTATTATTGTTGAATATAGACTGAAAATAAAAGTTGAAAAATAAGTTGAAATCATATTAATCTGTACAGAGAGCCATTGAGAAAGCCAACACAACAGCTTGGAAATGACTAGAAGCATGATTGAACAAACGCAACATGTAGAGATTACTCTGTGTAGCTTGTGAGACACAAGGCTTGGGAGTGACCTAGTCTAAATGCCTGGCACAGACACAGAGCCAGTAATGGAACATCTGTCCACGAATGCCACCCTGCTTGGCTCAGATTATAACCCCTGACACACAGAGAAAGTCCTCTTCAATTTTTGTCCAGCTTTCATTGGCCGTATCAAATCACATTTGCAATTATCCCAGCCATTTCTGTCCTGATGTGTTAGCAGAATACTTAATCTTGCCGGGGTCCTGTGGTTTGCCCGGTCACCTGCTGTCCGGTTGGACAGTGGCCTGGACTGTACTGAGCAACAAGGCAAACGATAGACTGTCTCCATCATTGCAGGAGCAGGGGGCTAATTGAGCATCTGCTGGGGGACACACAGGTCAGCCGTGAGAAGAAGGCACAGATAGTAAAATGACATTGGGTCTGCTTCAAAAAAAGGTTCAGACTGTCCCTTTACCGTTCAGTGAATAATCACTAACAACCACAGATGCTTCAGAGGACAGAGATATTCTGTATGAAATGATGCAGATAACTGCAGTGGAAGAAGATTTTCAAACAAAACTCCTAGATTTAGTTTTAAATGGAGCAGAGCCAAGGCAATTATAGTAAACTGGTGATACAGTACCATGGCAGGCAAAGCACGTCTTCCCATTCAGCAGATGTTCAATTACTGATACGAGTTTAACGGTATGTGGATGTTGTAAGTAAGAATGATGCTCTAATTTGGCTCAGTCTAATTTTCACTAATAAAATAAATTACAATTTTCTGAACCATCTCCATTGGACAAAAGGCTTTCACTGTTTCTCTGCATCTGTTAATTTGAAGAAAAAACAGGAATGTTTGGTCGCCTAGCGGACTGTGGTAGCCTAGCGGTTAAGGTACTGGACTCTGGAGCAGAAGATCCAGGGTTCAAATCCTGCCTCTTCCAAGCTGCCACAATTGGGTCCTTGAGCAACACCCTTAACCGACAATTGCTTAGATTGTAAGATCGTATCAGCTGTAAGTCGCTCTGGATAAGGGCGTCTGCTAAATGCTGTAAATGTACATGTAAATGTTGGTGACAACAGATATTTAAAAAAAAAATTCTGTGCTCATGTTGCACAGTGGTCTAATCCACTAACAGGTTTCAATCCCAAGACCACATGGATAGACTGATAATATTAGTGTAGGTGCTCTCGAACAAGGAACTTCCAGAAAACGTGGTGTCATGTTGAGATCACATAAGATGACACGAAAGTCTTTGTACTCCTGGAACCTGCAGAATAAAACATTCTGATTTTGATCTATAACCAGTCCATAAACCATTCTATTATGTTTTCTGTAATTAAGATCCCAAGTGAGTTTGAATGCTAAGGGGAACTGCATGTTGAACCATTTCAGCAACAAAAAAACATATCTTACAAAAGATTGGTAGGTTTTGAAAAGGTGTTAACATGAAAAATGGCTTACATAAAATTTAAAGAACGCATTTACCCCTCTGAGCACACATACAGTAAATACAGAGCCATGTCAGAAAGAATACAGGGAGCTTTTCGATTAGATGCTAAACAAACGCCATGGCCCTGCAAATGAATCCTAAATGAGAAATAGAGTGTACAGCAGGGCCATCTGGCACGGCCAGGACCTACTGAAATGAGCCGTAAATTGAGTGAGCACTATAATTGAAAGCAATGTTCATGTGGGGGTGAGGGAAGGAGTTCTCCTGCTTTCTCTACATAGTTTGTTTCAATGTAGGATACAAATTTTCCAAATGAACACAGTATGTTAGATGGTTAAATGACAAGAGTAGATTGAATAAAATACCATTGTTCATTTATCTAGGTTTTTTTACATGGATGCACTGATTTGACACAGATCATTGGTGTCATGGCCAAACCTGGTCTGAAACACTGGTTCATCATCAGAGCAGATATGGCAAATTCCTTCATCTGTAGCATTAACTTTTTTGCTATAACTATGTGTGATCTCTTGCTAACTGGAAAGTCAACAAACTTTTACTTGTACACTTACAATAATTGCTGTGATGGACTGGTGTCCCATTCAGGGCATCCCGGAGCCCTTGTTACTCTAGGACAAGCACTGATAAAAGGTACAGCTTTTAGCAGATTTTTTTATCCAGAGCTACTTACAACTAATAACATCTTACAATGTATAATTTAACCAATTGTGGATTAAAAGCCTTGATAATGAGCTCAACAGTGGAAGGTTGAACCTTGTGGCACAACACCTTAACCACTGAACCACCACTGTTTTTAAAATGTTGATCAATGTGAGGAACAGACACCATTCATAAGTCTTAATGATATAAATTCAATGGTATTTTGGACCTGTGGGAATTTGTTGGTAAAGAAGCAACAAGCAGTTAAGATATCATGTCCCATATCACAAACTGAGCCATGTCACATAAATCCTCACACACACACACACACACACACACACACACACACACACACACACACACACACACACACACACACACACACAC
>JAVSBV010112565.1:0-21209 GCA_033117975.1 Parotocinclus spilosoma
TGACATTACCCTGGATATCGTGGCTCTTGATACATCACAAAGACTTGCTGTCTTGGTCACAGATGCACCAGCAAGACATGCACCAAAAACTTGTCATCTTTTGAACTCTGGTATGTCACCCATAATGTTGTGTGCATTGCAATATGTTTGGCAAAACTGTGCTCTTACCCTGATAATTAAACCTTCACACTCTGCTCTTACTGGTGCAATGTGCAGTTAATAAAGATTGGCCACCAGGCTGGTCTAATTTAGCCATGAAACCTCCAACACTAAAATGACAGGTGTTTCAGTTTCATTGTCCAACCCCTGTAAGTGTTAACTAATACAGCTGTAAAGTGCATAATTCCCAATGTGTCTATTCATTAAAATTGTATGTAAAGAACAGCTATAGTTTCCAAAAGCTCAAAATATATACCACATTTTTCAAATTGTTTAAAAGTCCTCTTTCCTTTGCATAATAATACTTTATTTGAGCAAAGTACAAGATTCTACACATCAGCCAGTGGCAAAGAACAAGCATGGTACTTCAGTTCTGATCTTTAATATTAGTAAGAAATTACACATTTTCACTGCAATTCAGTAAAACTTAAACTAGACCCTGATATTACAGTACTGTCATCAATCAATTATGAGGCGCCTGTCTCATCCCCTAGGAGCATGCATAAGTTGGCAATATAACAAGGATAGGAGAAATTCCTCAAGGATACGTTCAATAAAAAATAAAACGAGCTAATTTAATCAAGGAGCTTTGGGCAGAACTCATCCTACAAAACTATTGGAGTGTGATACCAGTGCCTTGAGAACAACATGGACAAATACAACACAATAAATTATAGATGTGAAATATTTTACATATACAATCTCATAATAGATAAGGACAAAGCCAGAATAAGCTACCATAGCCATAGCTTTTTATATAAAATAGTTTACGTAGACAGGATAAACTTTAAAGCTAATATTTGGAATTGATCATGTGTTCCTAACTCAAGCTAAAAAAATGTATTAATAATGGCAAGACAACATTTTTTATATATTTTTATCCAAATGATATCTTAATTACACCAAGCCATGGGCTTACTTTGTCGTAATATTTACATTTAGCAATTGCTCTTATCCATAGTGACTTATAACTTTTACAGTCTTATACCTGCTTTACACTAAATTCTTTTTCAGCTATTTTACAGTCACAGATGTATATTCAGAACAGTCCGAATAAAATCATATTTCTTTAATTGCATAAAAATTGCATAATGACAGTCATTTGGTGTAAGACGGTAATAATACTGGAGCTGTTTTGACAATGGCAACATTTGCACACCTCAAGGAACGTTTTCAACTAAGTATAATTTTTGCAAACAGAAAATCCCAGGTGTTCCTGGTGATGATTTGAAAGGTTACATTCAGGGGATAGTGGTATGGAAAAAAAAATCATCATAAAGGTCATAGTTTGTCTATGGCTGATTGTCAGAAATGTCCAGATGGGATTAAGTTTCCTTACTTAATAGAATGGTACTGGGATAGTATCTTTTTACTTTATGTAAACATGTAATATATTGTGTGATGTTTCTCTAGATGATTGTTTTGTTTAATCATGCTGACTGCATTTTGATACAGTCTTGTTGCGTCAGTCAGATTCTGCACTTCTGCTTTGGATACTCTGGCAAAATATATGTTTCACTCAGATTATCACCCCTCACATCAAGATGATTTGTTGTAGAGTGTCAGCTCGAGTTGTGTTAGAGAAGAATGCAATACATTTTGCAGAATACAATATTTTTAAAGGTGCACTTAGATTTTTGTCAGTACTGTATATGTATGTACTTTTTGGCAGCAAAGCGTATTCTGTTCAAGTTTACAACGCAGATGCTTTTCACATACGAGATGGACGTCATGCAAGACTTTTTGATTGGTGTGAGATTACATTACGTATGTGGCTTTGTCAAAACCATGAAGTACCCACTGAGAAAATATATTTTAATATAGTCTGTTTCTGTAATATTTTGAGATATTTTAATCACAAGGACATGTTGATACTATACTAAGTATTCAGTGTGCTCGGGAGTTTGTATGCTGAGATGCTATACAATACCAAACATTCCAGGAGGATGGTGTAAACCATCAGCAACCAGCAGCCTTACTAAAGAGCACATTTCTCCATGTAATCAGATGTAATAAGCTCTTTCTAATGATAACAGATATTTTTTTATAAATGGCACCGAAAACATTAAAATACCAAATAAAATATCTCATTTTTGGCTCACATGGCATTCGCAAGCCAGTTTACAAGCTCAGATTATGCTCCTAAGAATTTCAATAGGCAGGAAATGAATATGAAATATTTTACACCCATCTCACCTACAACAACAATTGTAAATACGCTTGTAGCTGTATTTCACACAATCACATGAGCATAGATGTGTGCAGGTAAAATACATCTCTCCAGGCAGAACAGTAATATGGCAGAATATACTGTTTGACAGTGATCTATGTCACAATAACTGTACTTAGAGTTGATCAGGTCAGCTCTAGCAGAGCACAGATATGAATTACTGGAAAGGTAGCAATCTGTGGCCGTGCTATGTTTCTGTCTATGGTTCTATCTCTATATCAAAAACAATTACTCAAACCAGTTTGATCTATATACTGTATTGCTTTAATGCACGTGCATCTGTGGACTCTGAGGGATTTGTGACAAGGTACATTAATAAAATGTAAATAATCATTAGAAGATGCCTAAATTGTCACTATAAAGGCATGCATGTGGTCACAATATAAAGTTAGGCATTTTCACTCTGTCAGCATGTCATTGTTTCCACTATTAGGTACAGCGGGCACAAGTGCTACAAATTCTTGCTTCTTTAGTAGAAGTAGCCAAATTACACAGTACAATTGAGGGTGACAGAGTGGTATAGAAGAAGCTTACTTTTTCTTACTGGAGAAACTACTTTTACCAGTCATTTGTCAGCTACTTATGCAAACATATGAACCTGGCAGGCTATATAAGACTGCGAGCCTTTGTATGGGGCCAAAACTTTGAAGGGGGTAGCCCTCAAGCACTGTTTTCCCTGTGTGTGAGGCATGTGTATTTTGTGTATGTGTATGTGTATTAAGAAAGTCATGTATTTTGAAGAGAAAACTTTTATTTGAATTCTTGTGACAGAACAAGGGAAACAGAAGTGGAAAGAAAATCAAACAAGATATTAATCTAACAGGGAGAGTAAAAACTAAAGGAACACAATGAATAAGTCAGCTGTAGACTATGGAAGAGAAAACAGAAGAGATGCAGTTTAAAGGGCCCAAAAGGTGCGCAGATTGATGGTCACAAGATAACTAAGATGATTACGATGAATTAGTCAAAATTTGATTCCTAACCCCAATATGGGAAATACCATATTCATGCTGAGAACTGAAGATATTGTGGAAAATGTTTATATTTATTCTAGAGAAATTTATTTGAGATGAGTTAAGTTTAGGAACAGTCTCAGACTCAGTTGGTTGCATATTTTAAACTCTTAAAACAAACTCAGAAGCATTTCAGTACCTCATTGTTTATGGACAGCATTTATCTTCATTTATCTTTGTTTGGTGTCCCACTATTTTCTGAAATGCCATCACATAGGCATGCTTTATGTGTAAGCAGCCACCCTGTGGCACCTTGAGAAAGCACATTCTCTCTCCCATATATTTTTTATATACAACCGTAATTCCGATGAAGTTAGGACATTGTGTAAAAAATATATGTAATAATAGAATATAATGATTTGCAAATCCTTATTAAGACAACATATTTAATATTGACAATATATTTTTTATTTTGATGCCTGCAACACATTCCAAAGAAGTGGGGATGGGGGCATGGGTACCACTGTGTTACACTACCTTACCACTCAGGAACATGTGCAGAATGTGGTTTGGCATTGTCTTGATGAGATAAGCAGGGATATCAGCATATGTTGCTCCAAAAGCTATATTTTAGCATTAGCACCCATCTTTTGTTGCTTATGTCCCAACTCTTTTGAAACATGTTGCAGGCATCAAATTCCAAATTAGTTAATATTTCCAAAAAACAATAAAGGTTATTAGTTTGAATATGAAATATTTTGTCTATGCAGTGCATTCAATTGAATATGGGTCGAAAAGGATTTGCAAATCATCATATTCTGTTTTATTTATGTTTTACACAACGTCCCAACTTTACTAGAATAGGGGTTATAAGACCCAGACAATGTAGTAGTAATACATATTTATGGGAGAATTAATAAACAGTTAAAAAATTACCATACACAAATAAACAAAGTGTGCATTTAATGTAAGTAATTATAAGGGGAGGGCATTTATGTATCAGAGCTCCACTGTAAATTGACCAAAATGATGTGACTCTTCAGGATTAGCAGTTTATTTGAAGGTGAGGAATCAGGTGTGTTCTGTCAGTGAGATGACAATGAGGTCTGAGTTGATTGCAGATGCTAAATACCTGGTAGACAAGCTAGAAGGCTATGGGAAAATTGGACTACAGTATATACCTTTGGATTGCGTAAGAAGTGTTGTCTAGATAATGTAAAAATGTAATTTAAGCAAAAACAATTATCCCATAAGTGAAATACTGCAGTGGTAGTGTCATGGTTTGGACGTATTTTGCTGTATCTAGGTCAGGATGGCTTAAACTATGAATTCTGAATTATTCCAGCAAACGCTAAAATTAAAAAAATGTCAAGACATCTATCTTTGAAGTGAATCTTAATAGCATGTGGGTCATGCAGTAGAAATAGTTAAAGAAGAAAAAAGGTTTGGATGCCAAATTCTGATGTTAATCCAATAGAAATGTTATATAAGGCCCCGGGGCAGTCAGAGTTATTGTTGTTCTGTAGAGAGGTTGGTCTGAAACCATTTAAACCATTATGCAAGACTGATTGTCAGTTAGCGAAAATATTTTGTTGCAATTATTGCTGCACAAGGGGGTCACACAAGATACTGAGAAATAGACAACAAGGCAAATACCAGAGTGTCAGGAATATACTGGTTTTAATATATAATCTGGAACCATATTTCATTGTGGATATTAGACTTTGTCAACATTGTGCCCACCCCTAAACCCAGTTGTACTTTCCTAGTGCTCAAGCACACATTTTATATTACTGTAGTTCCACTCCATGACATTGCACAGTATAATGTACCCTGATGAAATCAATGTTGCTATCAGAAGCATTCCTAATTACCAAACTGTAAGAACAAAGAAACCCTATGTAAGCCAAGGTCAGAGTTTTATAAACTACTGATGGACTGTTTCACTTTCCTTTTAGGAGACTGACAATTAATCAAGTTCCAGGCCAAGAGCAGAGCGATAGGGAAATTGTTTTCACCTTTGAGGACAGGATGGAGCAGGTCTGCAGCATTTGCTTTCTACCACAGCACTGCTGCATATGGATGGAAACCTAACTTTCATTGTCAGTTCTGACACCCCGAGCTTCCTCACTATAAAATTACAAAGAGCAAAAGATGAAACACCCAAAACAGGGCATACAAATGTATCCTCTTTCCAATTTGTAACATGCTCTTTTTTTTCTCTGACTGAAAGGGTTATAGTGTCAAAAGCTAAAAAGTGAACAATCTTGATACTGACAACCGCATGATGTCCAGAGAGACTGAATCTCTCTGTCCCTTTGTTCCTTTATGCTTCACTCTGATTCACCTACTGTCACTATACCCTCACAACAGTTTGTTGCTTGTGGTGGTTTGTTATGTGCTCGATTAGAGCTTTAAAGGTAGTAAAGTCAGAAAATGAAAGTTCCAAGTAGAGACTGTCCTAGCTGTTCTTCTTGAGCAATCGCTATTCTGATTCCAGAATGGCAATCAGAAACAGGGCTACCCCATCATGCCAGTGTTCGGAGTGAAAACTGAACCTACCTGATTACTTGCAGCAGAGCAGGGTCTGAATGTGATTAAAATGCTGGTGTGTATAGCTGTGCTGTTATTATTTTCCTCAGTTCCACTGGAAGTCTGAGTATTGGGATGGAATGGCAAACTGACCCCTGACTCCTTCAACATATATCGCCCAAATAAGGAACGGATGGTACTGATAAAATTCACTGGGTAAACAATCTTTAGCAAAAACAATAAAATTACTGTAATAACAACAACAACAAAAACAATAATGATCTGTACTAAGGATATACTAAAAAACAAAAAAATAGAAAAGCCCTGCAATTTATCTCACTTGCTTTCCCAATCCATTTCTGAGCCAACAAGCCATTTATACCTTTAATTGATTTTCAAATCTAAAAACTAGGCTGAAATGCTTAAAGTCATGCATATTGCAAAACTGTATTATCCTGAAGGGTAACCTGGTATACACAAAGGTACTGTCTGCACCGTGCAGTGACAAGTCCAAAAAGAAGATAACGAGAACCCTGTTAACCAGAATGAGACAAAATATTATACTTGGTCATTTATTTATTGAGGGGAAAGATCCAATATTACATATATGTGTGTGGCACGAGTATGTGAATGTATAGGGTAAGCAGTTCATTTGAAGGTGAAATTAGAGGGTGTTTTCAATCAAAGGAATGACAATCAGGTCTGAGTAGGTGCCTGTTTGTGTTTAAAGAACAGGAATCTATCAAAGTCTAATCTTCACAACAAATGTTTGTGGAAGTGTATCGTGGCATGAACAAATGCGATTTCTGGGGACCTCAGAATTTACTTGCAGCATTTATGTTAATGTTCATTAGCCTGGAGAAGCCACCTCAAAACAAAGTAAGGAAATTCAAGACTCAGTTGGTCAACAAAAGACAACTCCAAAAGCAATGACAGCAATAAGTATAATTTTCCATGAGCAAGTAACTATAATCCTCAGTCAAACTGCCTAATTGTTTGGAATTCGAGTCTGGAGTTTATAAATACACACAGTCAGACATCTATGTACAAATGGAGGACAGTTGTTCATAACCCACTGTCAATGTTCAGGAGTCCACCATTAGGAGAACACTGACCAACTATGGTGTGCATAACAGAGTTGCAAGAAGTAAGCCAATGCTCTACAAAATGTAAATTTCTGCCCTTTACAATGCACACGGGCAATTTACAAGGTTATTGTAAAAACATTTTTAGACAAAAGTTCCTATGCTGTATGTTTGTTTCTCTTGACATATCACTTCTCTAAGAAAATTCCGGCTTATCTTATTTACTAAAACATGGTAGTGCTAGGGTCATGCTAGGATTGCCACCACTGCTGAAAAAATATAGTATGTGTTATACCAGTTAATTCTAAAGAAAAAAAAAAAGAAAATATGTCTGCGAACATAAGTATCAGAATGGTCGTGCAGCAAGACAATGGACATAAGTAATTCTACCAAACAACAATGTTTTGGAGAGGTTAAGTCCTGACCTTAACCGTAGAGATGTTGTGGATGTTATTCGTGTGAGAAAACGCCCTAGAATTAATGTTGTTCTATGGGGAGGAATGGGCTAAAACCCTCTAAATTTGATGTGCCAGATAAATTAAAATGCTACACAAGGGGGGGTTACACAAGATACAAACCCACATGCCCAAGTTAAGTCTGAAACTGTTCTGTATGGAACAATGGGCTAAAATTGCCATTTGCCTACATGCCAATGTGGAAGACTGATCAGTTGGCATATAGTGTAAAAAATAAGGTAGTGTGATTAATGGAAATAACTTTTTTGGTCTATGTGAAGCTTATTTGTGGGTTTAACCATGCTTGACAGTAATGTGATATTACAATTGAACCCCATAATACAAAGGTACCTTGCTTAGAAAGAAAACAGTCCTAATTTCATCATTTCCCATGAGAAAATCAGTTTTTCCTGCATATTCAAGACCATGCCTATTTTCAATAACAGCATATATTCAATATAGTGGTGCAGCTAACAGTGTGAGCGGCAATACTGTGTGCCAGTTATTTGCAGATTGGGTAAAACGTTGCCTCTCTTACCAGTTTAACACATTTAATACAACATACACGTATATGTCCTCTACTGTCTCACAGCTCACAGAGGTATAGTGGTTCAGATAGAAGGGTAGAGGATTCAAATACCCCATAATTTTTAGTGGGAATTCAGATAATGGGAGTTATGTATTGCTGGATTTCACTGTATTACATAATCAGTCAATCAGTGGTTGAGGCACACAGCCTGGGGTAAAGGTTACTTACAATGTACTTGGACCACATAGCAGTTTTATAATCAAATATTCCCTGTAACATTACAGAACCTAAACAAAGAAAAGTAACCTTATGCAAGGGTAAAAGCTTTTTAATTATGTTAGTAGATTTTTGAAACATTTTGGTTTCTGCCTTTTTTAAGCAGGGCATCTTTAGTACATTAAAATGCGGATAAATATGGATATTAAAAATCTGCATAAATCTCTTATAAATTATAGAGCATAGTAATTAATGGTTAAAACAGAGAAACTGAATCAGCAAGCATTATTGAAATGTTTATAAACATTCTTTTTGTTGAGTTCTTCTCTCATGCATCATCAGCTGTATCATGTAGCCATGTCCTCATCTCTGGTCAGAGGGGCCAGCTATTTGTTATAAAGGACAGAAAAAATTGGGCAGCTTGTTCATTTGTGGTATGCTTTAAAGTATACTACTATATGTCTCACCATATGTAGTCTGTATAAGAAACTGACTGATAAAAAAATGGGTTAGCACAAGCTTAGTTTCCAGGAAAAGAGTCCCTTGTGTCAGAAAAGGTGATTGTCCAATACTGGGCAAAAATTAATTTGGGTTTAGACATGCTGACCACTAGTATATCATCGGCTTTAAATGTATGAGGTCAGTTAGGACAATTAGAATGTTGGGGCAAATACTGCAAGGAAGATGCCATCCTGATGGCAAAAATTCCCATTATTCATTTTTTTTTCTTGTTTTTCTTTTATAGCACCGAGAGTTTTAAAATTCTTTTCACTCTGACATAGTTAACTTGTTAAAATATGAAGGCTTTAAACATATTTTCTGCTTAAAATTACTTTCCTGTATTAAGATTAATTTCTATTATACAGGGTGAGTCAAAAGCAACAGGGCACCTTTTTATTTCAAAAACTAAAGGGAAAATGACATATCTAAATACCCCAGCAAGTAATGTATGAGAGGCCTATCTTTTATGTCCATAACATGGCCTCCATTGTTAAAGCCGCCATATAGGATTAAAGTTTTTTTCCGATATAAAGGTGGTCATGTAGCATCTCGAAGAAGGCCAGATTTGTCTCAGAACCAGATTTGCAATATCTCTTGTGGTTCAAAAGTTATCAACACAGGAATTTTAAAACTTTTGTTGTTCGTTACAAGTAAATGAAGATGGAATTGATTCTGTCTGAACACAGCTGGCGTATTATAGCAACAGACTTCAACAACTGACACCCATAAAGACCACTAGTTTCACACAGCACTGTTACATCCCTCATAGCCAAATTCAAAGAAACCGGGAATGTGAACGACAAATCACATAGCGGTCACCTGAAAACCGCTACCGACAAAGAAACCTTAACAAGGTTTAACATTCTTTGTGAAAAGTTCACGACGCAGCACGTGTGTTCTGTCTCTGTTGACTCACCCTGTATTTGTTAATAAAGAAAACTAGTCTGGTCTGATTTATTCTGAAGCATTTAACCTTACTGTCACAAATAAACACATCTATTTATAATGCTTGATTTCAGTTCAGCGATTTTATTATGAATAACATATGTATAAATTTTACAGTACGGTGGATTTATGGCCTGACCTGCAGGAAAATCTCTGATCCTGAGCCAGATTTAAAAAAAAACAAAAGGTGCAAGCCTTTGTATAAAAATTACTATAATGTTAGAAATTTGCAGACAAAATCAAATTTCAGTTACTTTATAAGTATCAGTGCTTTTTTAATTCATTCATTCATTCAGTCCTTTTCTAATTTGGTTAATCCTGAACAGGGTCACAGGGGAGCCTGTGCCTATCTGGTAGCACAGGGCGTAAGGTAGGAACAACCTTAGACAGGACATTAATCCTTTGTTACCCCATGTATTTTCGGACTGTAAATACAGTACAATACTACAGCACCCAGAATAAAACCCTGAGGACACGGGGAAGATATGCAAACTCCACACAAATACCAGGTCAGACCGCACCACCTGCGATCCAACCTGGGACCTTGGCATTGTGAAGTGACCCTGCTACCCACCAAGCCACTGTGCCCCCCCAAATGTTTTCAGCATTTGAATATACGCTGCTCAAAAAATTGGGCAATATTTCTTTATGGGATATTAAACTATCCTCTATTTTTTGTGAGCAGTATACTTACACATTATCAAGCCTGTAATTTCAAACAAACCTGAAAAAAACCTGAGCAGTGGGATACTGTTTTGAAGAAAATCATAACATGCAAAATCATGTATTATTCTAATTATTTTATTTACTAACCACCATATTTAATATCTTCTATAATGTTGTCAAGCTAACCTGGGCCAAATGGAGCTAAACAGGCCCAAACCATGGTATTACCACCACCATATCTCATAGATCAGAAAAGGTTCCTATACTGAAATGCAGTGTTGTCCTTTCACCAGACATGGTGCTTTTCATTTAATCCGCACAGTCTGTTTTGGTCTCATCTGTTCTTAAACTGTTTTATTTCCAATAACCTTCTAGTTTGCCTACTTAATCTTTATCAAATGAGCCTAGCTCACCTATGTTTTAGTAATAGACTTACATTTGTTTCATACAGATAATTTTGCCTATGATTTGCTTCCGAGTCATATACTGTAAGTTTAGAGAGCAAAACCTTATAAAAAATGCATCCATAGCTATAAAAAAATGCATCTTAGCCCTGAAGACTTTAGATTAATGCACCATGGATTGCAAAATTAGGGAGTCAAGTCCACCTTTAGCTGCCTCTGAATGTTTTGGTAGAACCAGAGTATAGAAAAACATTTTAAACCAGAATCAGATGCTACAAACTTTAGGCATAAAGGTAAGTTACTGTTTCTGACATTTATAGCTTTAGATTCACTAACCAATTTCCAGGATTTTCAGCGTTTGGTCAATGCACCCCTTAACTGGCTGGCAAAAATTCAAAAAGTGTTTTTTGTCTCAGTTTGGACATTCAAATTTCCACCCATTGCATAAGAATTTAAATATTTTCATACATTCACTAAAGAATTCAATTATATACAGATTCAGAAAGAGAAGATTGATATAGATGATATTTAGGTATATAATATAACTAAGTGTGATTTGTATGTAAAGAAGACCATCTTTTTTGCTGTTGCTTTTTTGTTTATTTTTTCTTATTAAAGAATATGCCACTGTAGGATTATTTTGAACTGAGGAATTTATTATTAGTTAGTTATTGCAAATGAATTCCTAAATGTAATTTAAATTTTAAGTTAGAAATATGATCAAAGGGTCTGTGCATAGTCCATGAGGCACAGAATTCACTGCATCCAAATAAAATTGGGTATTGTTTCTGATGACTCCCTGGCCTTTGAGAAAAAGGAAGCTTGAAATACTTAAGAGCTTGCACTGATGCTTGGAGTCAATATGTGTCTATTAAAGGAACTCTGTGCAACTCAAGTTAATTTAAATGGGGAAAATTCATCCCTCTTAACCCTCTTTACCCAATCTTTAGGCATCCCAAAGTAACAAAGGTGACTGATGCCAGCAGTGTAAACTGCTTTAGAATAGTACATAGATGTTATATGCAAACACATATAAAAGGGAAAGGAGAACAACAAAATCTCATTCTTTTATTCCCTCCCACCAACTAACTACCAACTTTTCTGGGTTGTAGAATAGACCATCACAGTGGAAATGTGTATTGCGGTCAGATGAATCAGCATTCCAGTTCTTTTTTATAAAGAACCACACCAAAGACAAAAAGGACCATAAAGACTCTTTTCAGCTACAAGTCCAAAAGCCAGTACTGTTGTGCATCTTTGCAGGAAGAATGGGACAAAATAACACCTGAAGCACTGTCTGAAACTAATTGAAACAAGTCTGTCACCTGGTACTCCACATGCCAAAACATATTTTAAGTGTTGTGGAAAGGAAAGACAACGTTCCCAAGCGTCCCAAGGTTTTTGGAGTATGTTGGAGTATGGAGAACTGAAATGCAGGAATGGAAGAATCAACATATTAAATTAAGTTACCCAGACAAAACAACATAAAAATAATAATGTATGTAGGGAAATAAACATCAACTATATGTAGAAAACACTACATGCAGGTCTATCTCTATTTGATGGTTAAAGCTGCAAAGTGCCACAACCAGTTAGGTTAAGGTTTTCTTCATCCAGAAGCTTTCAAGTTAGAGATGAATCAATCAATCATCAATTTTGAGCAAAAGAGATGTATTAGTTTTTGCACAGCTGATTGTAGTAAACTGATTTACAATTTATGAGTTGATCTCTGATAGTGAATCAAGTGCATACTTAAATTCTTTTTGTTCTAATTGAATTGCTCGTAATTTGGTTACTGTTTATTGTCTTGAGGAGATACTGCGAATTAGGGATATGCCATATTGTATTATTTGGAACAATACCAGTATAATATTTTAAACTATATAAAACATCCATATTGTGGTAATGACGTAATGCATTTACACAGAGTATGGTTTATGTCCAGTATGTGATTCGTAGGCAGGGCAACAGATATAGCAGAAAGTGGTTCTGTGCTGGCATAGGACTAAGGCATAGGACTCTGTCAGAGATTTGGAAAAATGAACAATAGAAAAATAAGCTGTTGACCATAGGTGTTACCAAACTTTATTTACCAAGAACAGATGCATCAATGCAGCAGCAAAAAACAAACACAAAATGGGATGTTTATTTCATCCACTGCTCATCAGTGCCTACCAAAACTATTGGCTATTTTACCAATTAAATTACCAATTAAAATGTATCAAAATATTTGAATTGTTATTTTAACTGGTGTTTGAGGGTCTTTAATACAGCTGAAATGTGAATCTCTCTTTAATTAGTGAGGTCCAAAATGCCTTCTTTTACACACTTTCATTTTATTTCATCACACTGTTTGCAATTTTAGCAGCTCACTGAAAACAAAAATGTTAGCATATCTTAGATCATAAACAGCTTTCTCCGTTGTGTATCATCATGCAATGTCAGACATAGTTGTTTAAAACAGCACAGCAATACCAAATATATTTTGTCTATAGAAATTGTCTTTCATCAGAACTGATATCAGTCTGACCCGTGAATATTAACCAAAGAAAAATTTTGTGGAACAGTTTAAATCAAATTTCCACATCAGGTGTTAACTTTAAGTTACAAAGCACTGCAAATGACAGGCAGCCACCAACAAATCACTGAGATATAAATTCACTCCCAGTAGCAATGCTGTGATAAGAATGCCAATCTCTACCTCACCATACCAGTGCCTCACCCTCGGTTCACCTGAATAAAGCAGCTTAAACCTGCTCAAAAGCGACGCAATTTACCATGCAGCCCTGCAGCATCAACTGCAAAACATCAAAAAGGAAAAGGAATAGAATCTTTCACATGCTGGGTTCACCCTGCCAGCCTTGCACTCAATTTCCAATCCATCGCTTACTGCACAAAGTGGGTAAAATAAAAAAAAGAGAGAGACACTCCAGACAGGCGAAAATAATAGAATCAATACCTAGGCGATTTAGTGCTAAACACTTTCAGGAGTTGGGATCATAAATATATGAGACAATATTTATGAGGTCATAATGGGTAAAGTGTGTCAGTGCTTTTGTACTACAAAGGAAGACCATAGCTTATATACTGCAGCCCCAGAATGGGTGTAGGTCTAGGCCATAGGGAACACAAGCTAGGTTTGGGAGGATTGTAAGTGCTGATTCACACATTTGTTGAAATCAGAAGACACCAGAAACAAAGTACTTATTTTAATGTTAAGAATTAAAAGAACACATCAAAGGAACTTCAAATAGCAATTCAATAATAGCACAATTGCCAACTAAACAAAAAAAATACATAATTATATCAACTCTTATTTAATTAAACCATTCTGTTCTTCTGTTCACTATCATTCTAAACGTGTACAGTCTAATTACTTATTGCATGAATTCTAATGTCTAATATATATTAAGTCAAATTTAAGTAGCAATCTTTAACTATTTTGTTAAATAATTTAAACTTGTATGGTCTAATTACTAATTGCAGACATTATTTGAATATATTTTATGTATAATACCTATTTAGTCAAATTTAAGTAGCAACCTTTAACTGTTTGTAAAGTAATTTACATGAGTTAAAAAGCAGTACTTAAGTCACTCAGTCTTTAGCTGAAGACTATTTAATTAATAAAACATATCTATCAATTGCAGAAAGTAGATTTCTTACTTAGTCTATCAAATTCCACTTTCTTGTATGTTTAGCTGTTATGTGATAAATTCAACTATGACCCTGTTTAACATTAAATCACATACTAACAAGTCTTTTCCAAATAGCCCATACCATTTTAATTAATATGAATCACTTACAGAAAAATAACTTGAAATGTTCAACCAATTATTGGTATTCCAAGGGTCTCAAGAACTTTGACAGTTGTCGATTAAATTACTGTGTGGTTCCTTTTCAGCTGCTTGGTACTAATAGTCTTTTAAAGCAGGATGCAGTCCTATAAACAATTACTTTAATAGCACACATGGAAAAGATGATTTAAAATGGATATGAGAAATTTGAAATTCCAAGATTTTTGGAGGAAATGCAACCCCACAAAATCATAGACCCCTCATATGTAACTGGGCATTCGGTTCTTTTCAGTGTAGTCATTATTATTTTTATGCCAAGCCAACATTGAACGTTTGTTGCCAAATAGATCAGTGTCTCATCTTGTCTGAATATAGAGCCCCATCCCAGTCCAAGTCCCAATATTGTTTTGTAAACTTTATATGATTACACTTGTGGTTTCATGACAGGGTAGGCATAGAGGTGGCATCTGATATTAGTTTTTAGAGACTTGGTGACCTCAAGAGTACACTGTTACTCAACACACATTCCTCTTATTGGAAATCTGGGTTCTTCTGTTTTTTACATGGTAAAGACTGACCTGTGTCAGCTAAATTTGTTTCTAAAACTTTCAGGGGTCTCAGTAATTGTTGCACATCTGCTATTGTTAAAGATAATTCCTTCTTGATATACTATTTATTTTCTCTATGTTTTTATGAATTTACGAATTTCAAATAATCATTTTACTCATCCTTACCAGGAGTGTCAGTTCCAGGACAGGGGTTCATTGTTTTAAGATGGCTTATCTGTGCTCATCTTTCTTTTAGTACAGTAAAAACAAAGTAAAACACCATGACCCATCTTTACCAGGAGTGCAAGGTCCAGGAGGGTTTAAGATTTTATCTGCACTCATTATGCTTTTGATAGGTTGATAGTACATCAAGATATTGCTCCTCTGTGTTTGTGTCACCTACACATTGGGATCAGAATCTTGTGGGTGTCTTGCCATCGTAAATTAGTTCCAAACACATGAATCCACATGGAGAAAATCAAATGACCCGTTACAAAATTCAACTGTCCATTTTTAAAACTTAACATTGTTAAATAACACACTTTAACCAACACCTTGTCTCCCACTTTTCTCTCAGAATTCTGAACTCTTACATGCAATGCACGCTGTATTCTGCACACATTGAGAGAAAGGGTGGGGAAAAACAATGCCACACTCACAAACCTGAGCAATACAACATACACACAGCATAAGTAACTTGGGTTACACTTACTTCAGCTTCAGAGTTATTTTCTCATACTGTCAATATCTGTCAGGGCTAAGCTTCAGTGCACAGCAGTGATTGATTTGGTGGAACTTGCTTATACACCCACAATGTTCATTCTTTGAAAGCGCAAACCCAGACACTGTCAAATCTGAGAGTAAAATCAAACAGAAGCAAGGTGGCAGGCTCCAAATATTACTAGCAAAGGGGCTTGCTTTGTATATTTGTGATTTTCTTATATATATTTTTTTATTTTGGTTTTTTTTTTGTTGTTTTTTGCTAATCAAAGTTTTCATTGTTGAAATTGAAAATGTAACAATTCTTATTTGCATAAATTCTTATTTACATAAAAATAACTAATGTGATTCCACAACATTGTTCAAGCCAAAGTGCAAACACTTTAATGATTCAAATACTGGTTTATGCTTTTATTTCCATTATGCTTTATGTGAGTTTTATCCCATTTTAATAATAGAAAATGTTCAATGAATAGCAGTTGCAGCAGTGAACCAGCAGAAACTCAGCCATTAGAATTAAAAGTGTAGCAATGCACTAATACTCCACCACAGTTCTGAAGCATTTTGGAGCATCTGTTCTTGCATTTTAAAATTCTGTAAACTTTCACTTTTGCTGCATTCTCTGAATATTAACTCTAATACTTAAGCTTAAGCATCTTTGTTACGTAGTTACTACAAAATAAAACGGAGATTTTTGTCAGACTACAAGCAAGCAGGTTGGCCGAATTTGTGATCCTTACTTGTTAGTTAGATCACTGTCTGGCTAAGCATATCAATGCGCACATGCAGCGTCCTATTAGAGCTGTGGACACATTTCAAGACTTGAGTAGTATCCCACTTGATAAAATAAATTTCATGATAGAATCGGAACTGGATCACACATTCTACTCCAGAAAAAAAGAAGGCGGTGATTAACAACTGTGGCCATAGCTGCAAGAAATGATTTTTATGTTGGTGTGAAAAATTAATTGGGGGTGAAGCGCTGGTTAGCACGGTCACCTCACAGCTTTAGCGTTTCTGGTTCGTTCCAGACCTCAGACTCTGCCGATCGAGCCCCTGTTTGGTTTATTGGCGTTTATAAATTGTCCTTTGTGTGAGTGAGTGTGAGTGTGTGTGCCCTACAATGGATTGCCACTCTAGGGTTGTTTCTGTCTTTAACTAGTTTCTGATAACCAAATTAACTGCATTAACATTTATGTTTTACAACCCCAAATCAGAAAAAAATTGTTAGGGCAGTTTGAAAAATGCAAATTTTAAAACATAGTTTTCCTCAAATTTAATTTGACTTTTTACATTGACTTAATTTAAATTAATGAACCCAAGTTCATCAATTTTCTAATCAATTTACAAGTGAATTAGTTAATAAACACCTATTTCCGCATTTCAGGCCTGTAACACATTACACAAAATGTTGAGACATGGCAATTTAAAGCTAGTAATGAATTGAAAAAGAATGATGTAATTGCAAAGAAGTGATGTGAACAAGTGATGATAATCATGATTTGGTATAAAAGCAGCATCCATAAAAGGCTGAATCTCTGAGGTGCAAAGGTGAGCAGAGGATCTTCAGTTTCAACAAATCTATGAGAAAATTATAGAAATGTTTAAAAGCAATGTTCCTCAAGGAAATGCTGGAAGGACTTTATATATTTCAGTTGAATTTCTTACTGATTTGACTTGTTTTGCATGGTCTTGTTGAAAATCGCATGGACGTATCTGTAAAAGATGTAATCACGTAGGAATTAAAGTTGCTGTAAAATCTCAATGTAATTTTCTGCATTAATGCTTCCATCAAATAAATAAAACTGACCTTTGTCAAGGGTACTGATATAGCCCCATACCATTAAAGCCCTGGCTTTTGGACTTTGTGGCTGATAACTGTCTGGATAGTCCAGAGCACACTATTTATTTATGGAACTGTGGTAACCTAGTGGTTAAGGTACTGGACTATGGACCAGCAGGTCCTGGGTTCAAATTCCACCTCTGCCACAATTGGGTCCCTGAGCAAGGCCCTTAACCCACAATTGCTTGGATTGTAAAACTGTATGAATTGTAAGTCTCTCTGGATAAGGGCGTCTGCTAAATGCAATAAATGGAAATTTACATTTTTTTACACAGATTTATCTGTAGTGAACCACAGTGGAAATGTGTATGGCAATCAAATGTATCAGTACTCCAGGTATTTATTTTTGTAAACAAATTGACTACATAGATAGCATATTATGTATACTAGATAACATAGTAAAGGCAAATAGATGCTATATTTGGGTTTTTATATTAAAATAATTATTTGAAAGTTTTTCTTTTGTTTTTTTTCCAGAGTAGGTCCCAAATCCAATACAAAATCACCTACCAATGGCAATAATAAAAAATAACCTGCTACTTCTGTTAACTTAATATCTACTGCCAATACAAACACACTCAAATGTACCAGAACACCACTTGCTACATGAACAGTAGAAAGCAATTCCACCAGACTGAGGTTGGTAGCTATAGAGCACTGCACTAGCCTCGGGCTGAGGAGAATGACATTCCTCTGGAACAGCAATTTCAGACAGAGATGAGGATGAGCTTGCACCCTGTCTACATCCTGATAAAAATTCAGACTCCATGGCCATGCAACACATTCTCATTTACTCTGGGCATTACTCCCCATCACATTAGTGAAGTGAAGATACTTTCATAAAAAATATAACTCCGAATGCTCTGAAAAAGGAATTCTTAGAACCTTGGATGCATTGTGATGCAGATGTGGACAATTCTGCTCACATTTGTCTTAAAATGTCAATTTATAACCTCATGTTATTTAAACAAATGCAAAAGGCAAAACTCAGATGTGTGGAGGTGCAGCGCTATCCGGACAGTCTGTGGCATGCTCACAACAGACAGAGATAAACAAGTATTCAGCCATTAAAAACCAGGACTTTCTCGCCATGATGTGAACGTTGAGCTATGGAGATACAGCGTCCTTTTTCAAAGTTATTTAAGGTTAACCATACTCTAGAAGACTCTAAAAAGGTTTTTAATAGACTAAAGTCTGACATCTAAAGACCACCCACAGATTTTTTTACTCACAGGCTGTGATCTTGCATGGTTGCTGTTTGCAAGACTCAAATTAGATTCCTTTTGAGATGCTTTTAAATATTATTTCAACACAAACCTAAAAATAATAAATTAGGAAAAGTTAAAAAAACAGCGATCAGAACTGTAAACAGATGTACATAACACTAAATAACCAAAATACATTTAGAAATAAATGTAGTACAGAAAAATAAATGTTTTCCTTATTTGGTCCATTACCTCTACCTGTACCCAGAGAGAGTTCACCCATTGGTTATCAACAATGTTCACATCACTCTTTATGCAAGCAAACACTTAAGACTTATAATAGTGTAACAGCTATCTTCACATCACAACACCAAATGATTGAAATTGCGTGTGCATGCCCCAAGTCTAGAAATCTATAATCATTTACATATATGTCTGATTTTAATCAGAAACTGAACAGTTGTCTTTGACAGTCAAATCACTGCAAATGTGTAAGGTAAGCATTACTGATACTGATTACTGATCCCCAAAATACACAATGAGACCAAAATCGAAGTCATGGAATTACTGTGGGAAAAAACTTGTCTTGGAGACCTGTAGCGTGATAAAATGAGCAGTGGTGGCCAACTTACAGCAGAGTAAAGGGAGCAGTGGAGGTTTTTAAAGGGAGCATTTATGGCAAACCGAATGGCAGAGTGATAAAGCACATCAAGTTTTTGAAGAAGGCTTTTGCAAGCAGATCTGTATATGACATCGCCGTAATCAAACATAGGCAAAATAGTCATTTGGACTAAGGTTAATTTGGTACAAATTAATTAATAAAATAGTAATATATTAATAATAAAAAATATAATTTAATAATATAATTATAATTATAATAATAAATTAATTATAAAAATAATAATAATTAATTTTTTTTAAATGTTCTGTCACCTTGTTAAGTTGTAACCATGCCTGAGTGGAGAAAATGTCTAACCTTGTGCAAAACAAAACCTGTCACACTGTAATTTGGCAACCTTTTGAATTTAATATCATCAACTTACACATTAATTTTACTACAATATTATGAATGCTATCAACACCTTTTAAGGCTCTTTAATGCATCTGCCCCTGTGAACTACTCACATTTTGAGATGGGATGCATCTGTTTTTCTACTCATTATCAAGGATGTGCTCCTATGCAAGTTTATCTGCTTTCTATTGTTTAGTTGTGCAATATGAAAAGCTGCTCATGGGTTTATCACTACACCCCTGCCACCAGCGCAATAGACCAGAATTCTGGTCCACAGCACTTACTCCTAAACCCTGTGTTCTCTGGGATAGGTAGCCAACAATATGTCAGTTATGTAACAACACTCATTTTTACTAGCTTTCCAAATTGGTGCAACAAAAATGTTACCTAACACAGTACACCTATATGGCCTGACTGGTTTAAAACAAAGTTAATACTGGGCGTTGTGTTGCCATCTCTTCCGTATAATATGGAATCATTTCGAAAGTAAAGCTAAATGTGCAATAATTGTACCTTTAGGAACTAAATATTTTCTCTAATAAGTCAAAGTTAAAACAGCTGTACTATAATGAACTTTCAAGGCTAGATTACATGCCTCCTCTCGAACTCTGTCAGCTGGGCAAAATGTATTTGGGTGCATTGTAGAGGCATGTGTAGCAGTCAAAAATATATCATCAAGTGGTAGCCTACCCAAAAAGAACCCTCTGGGAGCCTTCATAGGGCAGTAGGGAGAGCACGTTTGCACCCTCTTGTGTCACGACCCACTCTCTTATCAGACATTGGGTTACAGCAATAATTGTTTACGTATCTGTCCAAGTTTATCTGACATTACTGGCTGGGTACATTTTTTTGTCAGTAAGTATACAAATAAAATATTACAAAAGTAACAGGAAAGTTATGTAATCAATATTTTCATAACAGATTTCATGTGTCTTGTACTTTCACTTTTTTAAAAACAGATTTGTTAGAGCTATAAGAGCACAAGAGACTTTTATGTCCCATGTGCTCAAAATATGGTTTCTCTTTTTGAAGTAAGCATAATCTTAATGCACTGATTAGTGGATTAATTGCTTTAGAAAGCCATCTGATCTATGACATATAAACCATAGTCAAAATTAAAAATGGTTGTTGTCTCCTGAAATCTGGTTTGTTTGGTAAATGTGTAGAGGTATGCATAATTACCAGCTTGACTTTTCTCTTTTCTCTCAGAGCTGATGTTCCAAGGCCAGTTCCGTAACCACGCACTTGGAGGTTCTTCCGGCTCGGCGACTCTCTGCTGGTCTCCATCAACAGAAACCAGTGCCACCAGAGTGCAGTAACTCCCTCTATCGGTTGGACATTAGGAGACGATGTGCCTCCAAGGACCTCCCACTGAGGACTCATTTTATAATCTAGTTTTTTTATAATTT
>JAVSBV010112575.1:0-21205 GCA_033117975.1 Parotocinclus spilosoma
ATGCAGTCAACTGTGGGACTTTATATAGACAGGTGTGTGCCTTTCCAAATCATGTCCAATCAACTGGATTTACCACATGTGGACTCCATTTCAGCTGTAGTAATATATATTAATTATATTACTACATTAGCCTTAATTTGAGTGTGTTTTAAACATGCAAATAACTTTTGGGACCAACTGAAAGGTATTTATACAACTGCGAATAAAAAGTTTTGATGGTATGGAAAATGCAAAAAAGCACTGCTTCTTACACTAACCTTGACTTTTATTTTATTGCAGAGCAAATGAACCTGAGATATTTCATGTTTTATCTGACAAAATGTATTTAATGTGTCAAGAAAATCCATTCCTGCATTTCATGTCTGTGACAAATTCCCAAAAAGGCGGGATGGGGCTAGTAAGGGCTAGTAATAAGGTAAATGATAAAGAGTTTATTATTTAAGTTCATGAATTATCTTTATTTTATACCTCACTACTAGCCCTAACATTCCTCTGTCCCAACATTTCTGAAATGTGTAACAGGTTCAGAAATGGGTGGTTTATCTTGGGTTCATACTGTCTCCAATTTAATAAAAGTCAAACTTGTGTATAACATCCCAACCGTTTCTGAATTATGCTTTTGCTAAACCTTATTCTTAAATTTCTTTCAGGATCTCAGGTTTTGTTTTGTGCATGTGGGTTAGTTGCTCTTTTTAGGCTCATATAGACTGTGTTAAAACTGAACAAACACAATTCGATTATAGAAGAACATAAGGGCTGGGACACCGCAATAGCTCGGCTAGGTGGCTATGCTGGGAATTATCCATGCATGGCAGAATGTGTTGAAGCAGATCTCATGTTACTCAACGCACCCTCATGTACTGTAGTTACACTGCAGTTTCCTTTCTAAACTGCGTTTTGGGGCTGCCTTTCAAGTATATATCAGCGTTCATTAAACTCATTTGGAAACTGAACGGTTTAGAGCAGCTCATAAAACTTGCAGAATGCACTCAAAGTATTTCTAAGATTCGAAACTGCAGCGAGTCGTCCGACTTTATGACCTAACTGTTTTGTTTATGTGGGCTGGAGTTCACTTGAGGCTTTGTTTACCTCAACCTTAAGTTGAGGTCAGTCAAATTTTGAATGGCCTGATTTTCTGGATGACAGACATGATAGATTGGGTAACACTTGACTTGGAGCTACATAACACATAAGTCATTTATCATTAAACTGACAAACATTTACAAAGCCTTATTCCATAAAGTCATAAAATTTTAGGTGAACTAAAATATAAATGGCTTTGGTTACAGTTTGTTTATCCCACTTTTAGTTTCCATCTGTTTCTCCTTGTGATGGCTGAGGTGGCAACAGGCTATGACAGCCAGCCCAGATTTCTCTGTCCCTTTCCACAGCACCCAGCTCTTCAAAGGCTATAACTGTGAGTCGCTGAGTATTCCCCAGGGCTTCCGCCCAGGGGGGGTGTTCCTGGAACAGCTCAAGCAGAAGCCAACAAGTGGGTATCCTTGGATGTTGCCCAAACCACTTCACATGACTGCTATTGGCCCGAAGGTGCAGTGGCTTTCCCCAAAATTGACAAACTCCTTACACACAGGTGCGAATAAGCGTGTTTTTCCAAGGGCTTCTCTCCACAACCACAGCCTGGTGCATCTAAAATGAGTCCAGCCATAAGTGAAAATTGGCAAATATTGTCCAATTGGCCATTTCCCCTCCCTGGTATCATGTGACTTATGAGTGTTACAAGGTTTTAGGTGTGACTGGAGAGATGGTGTGTTAAATTTGGTGTTATCGCGCTCGCACAATCTCATACTAATCGCTGTAAGTTCAACATGGCACCTCATAGCAAAGAACTCCCTGAGGATCTAAAAAAAAGAATTGCTCTTTTACATGAAGATGGCCTAAGCTGTAAGAAGACCAACACCCAAAATTTGTGCTGCACCTTGGTGGCCAAAAAGATCCAGCAGTTAAACAGGGCAGGTTTCACTCAGGACGCTCCATGTTATGATCAATTAAAGGGGTTGAGTGTACATGCTTAGCGTCAAATCCAGAGGTTGGCTTTTGAAAATAGACGTACGAGTGCTTTCAGCATAGCTGCAGAGTTCAAAGGGGTGGGGGGTCAGCCTGTCAGTGCTCAGACCATATGACACACACTGTATCAAACTAGTCTGCATGGCAGTCATCCTAGAAGGAAGCCTCTTCTAAAAATGATGCACAAGAAAGTTCTTGTCTTCTGAGGAGACCAAAAATACCTATTTGGCTCAGATGGTGTCAAATGTGTGTAGTAAATGTGTCTTGCCTACAAGCATGGTGGAAGGATGCCATGGTTTGCATGAGTGCTGTCAGCAGTGGGGAGCTACAGATAATTGAGAAAACCATTAATGCCAACATGTACTGTGACATACTGAAGCTGAGCATGATCTCCTCCCTTCGAAAATCGGGCCACAGGGGATAACCACTCCAAACACAACTCCAAGACAACCTCTGTCTTGCTAACGAGACTGAGGGTGAAGGTCAAGCATGTCTCCAGACCTAACCCTATTGAGCATCTGTAGGGCATTACTAAATGGAAGGTGAAGGTGCTCAAGGTCTCTAACATCCACCAGGAGTGGAAGAGGAGTCCAGTGGCAACATGTGAAGCTCTAGTGAACTCCACTTCCAAGAGAGTTAAGGCAGTGCTGGAAAATAATGGTGTTCACACAAAATATTGACACTTGGATACAATTTTAACTTAGGGGTGTACTGACTTTTGTTGCTAGTGGTTTAGACATTAATGGCTGTGTTTTGAATTTTTTTGAAGGCACAGCAAATTTGCACTGTTATAGATGATGGAGACAAACTTCTTCATATTAACTGCTTCACTTTACAAAGTGTCATATTTTTAGTGTTGTACCATAAAAATATATAATAAAATAGTTTGTACTAATAGTGTATATATATATATATATATAGGGTACAGTAAAGGTGTACGTGAAGAAACTCTTCGTCTCTGGCATTACTACCCGAGTTTTTTCTCAGCCCTCTACTGCCACCTACAGTTCTTTGCCTAACATTTCCATTTGCTACAAAAAAAAGCCACAAGTCGCCACTTAGCCACAGCAAAAAGCAGATCAGCGAGATATGGGAGGATTTGGGGATCCCTGGGAAAATTTATGCTTTTAACAAAGGTCAGGAAATCTAAAAAGTTGTGTTGACAAGAGCAAAACCAGCAGAACACGCCCACCACTTTCTTGATTCGGTTCAAGTGCAGTCCATCAAGAGACCGCGGCAGATCACACTGGATAAGTTTTTCAAACGTTGACTGGAATTTAGTAAGAACTTGTTTTTTAAAGTATTATGCTTCCCATGCTGAGTACCTATACATTGTGTTGTAGATCGTTTAGAAAAACTTGATTGTAAATTTATTTTTCAATGAACAAAGTTGTAAGCAACAGTAGTTCTTGTTTGTACGTTTGCTATACGTGTAAATCACACAATAAAGGTTTATTAAACATTTAATATGTTACATAGCACGTCCCGTCTTGTAACATAAGGCATGTTCGTTTAATCAGACCAGCCGGTTATTAGGACCAAAACGATCCCATCACGATGTCGTCCGATTAACCAGATTCAACTGTATATATATATATATATATATATATATATATATATATATATATCAGATAGTTTTAATAGCTTCAGGAGGGTGTCAATTCTTTCCAGCATTAATATAATGCATGCATTGGATAAAATATATGGTGGCTTGCTTGCGAATAGTTTGCACTAAATTGACTTCATACTCCCTGACTCTGGAGGACAAGTGGAGCTTATGGGAGGGCAAGTTTCTTCCTATGAGCCCTGCTGTCGACCTGACAATATGCTACAGGTCTGTTTAACTCATTAAAGGTTAAAGAGCCAAAGCAGACTGTTACTGGGGTGTGGATAGAACCAGAGGTGGCTCTGCAGCAATGGGTCAACAACAGCTATGGGGTACATTTTTTTAGCTGTTGCAGGACTTTTTTGAGGACTATACACTGGTATTTCAGAAGTTGTCGAATAATGACAGAAAATAAAACCAAAATAAAAACTTTCCATAAAGGAAAAGACAGCCAACAAAAAAGAAAACTGGCTGAACAGTTAAGCATTAGCAGTTAGCGCCTTGAGTTCACCAGTAGAGTACGTATTTTGCTTTTACACTTTACTTTTACATTGGCACACTATAGACTATATTAAACTCATTGTTTTAAGATACATTTAACATTTAACTGTATTTGTCAGAACCCCATTGTAAATTAGGGAGCACCTGTACAATATAAGTCCATTAATGAAGTTAATGCCGTTGGGGGTCTGGAATGGACGAGCAAATTTACAAAATCGCTCAGTACTCGTTGTTTTTGATGTCCTACAAGCCTTCTGGAACTGATAAACAAAGGGAACTAAGGAACCACTGTAGTTCATCTTAACTTTCCAATTCAGGTCTTAAGAGACAGTGGTTAAAAAAATCAAAAAGGTCTCTATCGCCACATTACATCCAAGGAAGGTACTACTGGGGGACTCCTGACTTTTACAAAACTCCAACTATGCTAGTTTTGTTTTAGGCAAACGCCATTTATTGACCATCTGATCAACATCTGTTTACTTAATGACTGAGATTTTAAGAATTATAATACATTATAAAAGGTAATAACATTCACTCTTTTGCCTCCAGTCATTGTGGCAGTACATAGTTGGTCAATTCAAAAGCCATTTAGTGCGGCAGATCCACAAGAAGAGGTGGGAGCATTTGTGTCATGTGTGACAGTAATGTGTCGCCTCTCCTCCAATTTTAAACTGTTTGCTAGGTCAGTGACAGTACCCTCATGCCTCATTAACCTATATGTAAATAACCTATCTGTCCTGTTTGTTTAGTCCTTGCAGAGTATCAGACAGAATACCATATCCCTTTTGCATTTTGGATGCCCCTTTGGCCTCATTTATTGGATTTCTTGACTCTTTTGTTTTGATCTTGGACTGTTTTGTGACTACTGTCTTTGCCTTTAATTACAACACTCATGCTGTTTTACCTTTGCATGATTTTGGTTTGTTCTTTGAGCATCACAGTACGTCTATATGCCTGTCCTATTGTAAGTAGTACTTCTTTGCTTGTCCTCCACTACCTGTATATTCTCCTAATCTATAAATAGACTCTGTTCTAGTTGTCTTAACTTTAATATAGAGATGTAAGATTTTGTGAGAAGTTGAGAGTTCATTGTAATATGGCAGGTTGCTGATGGACAGTGTAGCTATGTCTATTTGAAGGTCTTCCATGTATTAGGGAAAGGCGTTGTGTAGTTGGTGATGCTCTAAAGCGTTCAACACTGTTGCAGAGTCCACAGGCAGGTCCTTATGGCTTCTTTAATTCTCTTCATCAGTACATTCTATGCTTCGTTGAACTTGCTGAACTGTCCCCAGTCCTGTAGGCCAATTGAATCGAGAGACAGGGATCCAAACGGATTCAGCTGTGGAACAGTTTGCTTTTTGGAGGTGAAATGCTTGTGTTGATAAGCAGTAACTCATCCACGTTGTGGTTTTCCTGTTGGTTCACCACACATTTTGTCCCTTGTGTGTGCATTTCTGCCAAAAGTTCAACGTGTGCCTCATACATCCACAGAATATAATCCCAAAAGATATGTGGAGCAGCTGTTTTTCATGGAATTGAGATGTACAGTATGTTTTTTGGAAAGCACAAGGTTTTCTTGGTGTTGTCCCTCTTTTCAGGAGTTTTTTTCTTAACAGTTTTGTTCCAGTCACACTAAGCGACGTGACTCAATCATAAGTCCAGCATGGTCCAACCATTAGAACTGTGTATGGCTTTGTGAGTACATGCTGATGAAAAAAATGATAAAAAAACTTGACTTGGAATTCTTTGTTTTATGTGACTTGAGGTTGAGCAGATGGGACAGCATGGGGCAGCCATGGCTTGCAGGAGACCTGCTGGTAAATCTCTCTCAGGCCCCTATAATTAGGATTATGTCTGGTGCCAGGGGTGATGGAGCAGAGGAGTCATAGTGCCCGCTTATAAACCCTGGTTCAGGTAGATAAGGCGTCCTTAAACACAGCGTGAGGAGGTTAGACCTTGAACACTGGCCATTCTGCTTGCAATTATTCTGCATTGTTTCCTGGTACTTGTGGGTGGCGGCACTGTGGGCACCCCTGCTTCCTAATTACACTGCAAAGGGACATTTATGAAGAGACAAAACCAAGACAAATATTTCTCCCCCACAGTGCATTACCTGGTCTAAATGCTTATTAGCTCTCCATGGGGTGCCTTGAAAGCGTGATATTGGGAAATTTACTATGAATTTTTGTAAGGTTGGCTACACATAGGCCTACATGTGAATGTCCTGACACCAGCATCGACTTCCTTTCTTAGCCTTTATCTACTCACATGCAAACTCGCTTACCCCGAAGGCAGTGCTTGATTATTGTCCCAGTTTCTGACTGATACCAGCTGTCAAGTTTCAACTCTGCATGCACACTATTACGTTGTAGAAACAAAATGGAGATTCCCAGTAGTAAAATAAGAGGTTTATTATTATTATTGTTATTATTATTATTATTATTATTATTATTATTATTACTACTATTATTCTTGCCAAAACTTTGGTTGTACTGGATAAACGATGCACTTTCCATCCATGTCTGTGACATCCCTGTTTATTTATGGAGCCATTAGTGTCATATGGCAACACTAATTGATGTTATCTGTGTCTATCAAAGAGCTAAATAAAACACCATGTGTTTAAAGAATAAAATAAACAGCAGTCAAACCTTAAAGATTGAAAGCCAAATTCATCATGGACCTTACTGGGGTAAGACAGAAAAAAAAACAAAGAATAATGGAAAAGACTCATGTGTGCACTTCTCTTCATGTAAAACTTGCTGTGACGATAAAGACGATGAGATTCTGACCTCCCAGGACCTGTGATTGTTCTCAAACTGCTCCAAGCAAATCACATTTCTCCCCAGCAGCTGCCAGATCATTCAGTCTTTGCTTCTCTTGAGCTAGCAGGATAATGAGGTAAGATCAGCTTTGTTTTTATATCCAAATGAGGAGCTTATTCTGGCTGGTTTATACAGAACAGTGTGATACATGGTTTCAGTTCTCATCAGGCTCAACTGCTGCTGAGAAGAGGACGTGCAGGCAGGAAAAGAACAAATTTACACTCGTTTGTCAGGTCTTATATGGATATTTGATGAAAGGCAAGAGGGTACGATGATTTCATGACAGGTAAAGGTGTTAATATGTGAAGCTGAATGCCCAGGATCTCCCTTCTTATGAAAAATATTAAGGCATTTCTAAGTGGTCCACACAGATACGAGATGTGGTGGTTTTTTGTAAAAAGGCGAGCACATAAGCTCGGGGCGCACTTGTAGCGCGAGTGTTAATAACACACAAAAGGCGCCGAACAGCCAGAACACGAGAATGAACTCGGGTGCGCAAGGAGCGCGAACGCGAATAGATCGCGAGGGACGCCGTAGCGCCAGAGGGCGAGCGCGAGCTCGAAAGCGAAGAAGCCAGACCGGGGCGCGTCCTATTAGGGACGAGCGCATGAGTAAGGGACGGGAAAACCCTCAAAGTGCCTCTAACAAACGAATTTACCTCGGGGGTTACCCGCCCATACCAGTCCTTCGGCACTTAAAGCCCCCAAAACTTTACCACTATCTCTAGGGAACGCGGAAGGGTGCAAGAGCGCCGGTGGTCAGACACGCGAACCGAACGGAGATGGAATCCCGATGGAATAATGATGACCTGACACCGAACAGAGCTAAAACCACACCTTTATAGGACATGAAGCAGCTGTTTGTGATCAGGACATAATTACGATAAATGCATATAAGGCCGCTTCACCGATAACTCTGCAATGGCGACCGGCAAGGATGGCCGAACGCTCTGGCGAAAGGTAGGAACCCTAACAATACTGTCCAATTTTTTAACACAGGTATGCCCCGTTTAATAACCGCATTATGTTCTGTGAAACAGTTTTACAAGAAACTATGTACAAATGATATGCATTTTAATAACAATGACAAGCATGAAATGCATCACAGATACAGCTGAAAACAAAAATGACTGATGAGTGATTAAAACACAGAAGATAAAATTCAATGAGGAAATGTGAGCCGGTTTATAAAGCTATAGGTTAGAGAAAATATATAGAGAGGGACGGGGCAAACAAATGAGCACTACAAATAAGTCCTATACACAAATACAGAGTTAAAAGACAGAGTTTTTTTTAGATTTTTCAGAACTTAAAGCGACTGGACTTTGATATAATGGTCATTAAACCCCTGTACCTGTGTACCACTTTAGATAAGAACTCGAGCTTGACTCAACAAAAGCAGAACTGGTTCTTCATTATGTCCTATTAAGATTCCTTTCTCAATGAGTTTTGCCTTGCCATTTTCTCAGACTAGACTTAGCTCTTTGCTTGGCATCTAAATATTGTTAAAAGCACTAAATAAATCAAGTTGGATTAAACTGTATGTCTGTGCTCTTAGACTCTAGCCCATCATCACAATGAACCATGTCTGGGAACCAGTTCAGGTATCACAGGCAGACACTAGAGGACTTGTGTGGCACAGTAGTGTAAAAACACCAGTCCATGTCTATGGAGACACTTTAGGTTCTAGAGTCTGTGGTCAGGCCAAGGGCATGCATTCAGCTCCTGCAATACAGTTCATGTGAATTGCCAGTGGAGCTGCAGTAAGTAAGTATTGTGTTGTCTAATACGGAATTGTGTACAACTGTACAACGGCTTACTGACTATATACACTGCATACAAACATTAGTGGATATTTAATAATGGGATATCATTTTAAATATATACTGTATATACCTGTATGTGTGTGTGTGTCCCTGGATAGGACCAATGGCACACACCCATCTCTCTTCACCTGCCTCACAGTTAATCTTGCTATGCCACCAGTGCAACTAAACAAACATTTCCTTCCCATATCATTATTCAGAAATGAAACCACTTTTTTTCTGAAGGTGGACAGGGTGAAAACGCTAAGATGCACTAAAGCTAACAAATGTTGAAATGACAATCAGTGGAAAAAAGTATTATGGAGTAACAAAAATCCAAAGTTCAAGTCCAATCATCAACAATGTTGTATATTTACATTTACAGTATTTAACAGATGCCCTTATCTAAAGCGACTACAGTAACAAAAGTGCTTTAAGACATCAGGTCACTATGCAAGTGCAACAGTAACAGAATGTGATGGTCTTTTATACTTTTTAGGCCTCAGAGTTTTGCACGGTAGTGTATATTCATCCCATGGGGTTTAACTGAGTCCTGAGCTGTAAGGCATCTAGGATTGCCCAAAAGCTTGGTTGCTGCTCCAGCCTGGAAAATGACTTTAGGCCTAAAGGACTAATGTCAAAATTTCCCTTGTTTAATACAGTTCTTATTTTACTCTCATATGCAGTTCTATTTGCTCTGCTGTCAGTATAGGTTAACATGAAAGGGATACGCCTGCCAGATGTAAGTGGTCATGTCAGCCTTTATGCAGCCATGATAAAGTTTACTGCGTCTCCAAATTTCAAACTTATAATTTAACCGTGTACTGGGTCACGAAGGGAGGGTCCAACCTAAACAAATCTGAGAACGACACACAATAAAACAGGAAAATGTCTTTGCATAGAACTCTGTCCTATTCCCACCTACCTGGACCGCCTGCCAAAGATCTACTCCTAGCTGTTAGATTAGTGTGTTGGAAACACAACCGTCGAGAAGAAAACCCTGTATCGCCATTCATCTTTCACCATTTCCAGTTGCCAACGTACACACAGATTTAACTAAACCAGCTGTTTCCACAACTGCTGATATGGGCTCTGATGGAGCTGCAGGGAACCGTGGCGTTTTAGCCTAACATTTGGAGATGCCATAAAAGATTAGAGCTACACGAGGTAGTTATACAAATAATGATACCAGCAGGTGGCTGTTTATCCTACACAACATGCAGGCTTTACTTTTAACTCCCATAATGAATAGCTAATAGCAATCCAAGTCTCTCTGAAGCAACTTCAATGCAGGAATGATGGTGAGAGATATTGAAGTTTGTTTTGTGCAGGGACCAGAGAGGCAGATCGTGACAAAGATAGCAGATAGAAAAACAATGTCGTCATTCTGTTGCCAAAGCTGATGTTGTTTTACTATTAGCATCTCTGACGCAGCGAGGGAAGCATCTGCATAAAGGTCAGCGTACTTTTCATTCCAAGCAGAAGACAGTAGAGCAGCTTTTTTTGTGGACAAATGTTTTCCCTTTAGAATAGCATTCTCCGCGACTCAATGTCAGGCTCGTGGCTGTTAATCAAAAGGTCGCACGGCTCTTACGTACTACCAAGACCTTAAATTTCATCTTAAATGTGAGTCACGCAGGACGATGTGATCATTGTTTTGAATAGGTTTAGTGGAAGGATCATTAGTATCTGTATGTTATGATTAGCTTCATATACAGAGCAGGTGGATATTCAGGCAGGTAAAGATTCATATTCTTGCTCAAGGGCAGTTCAGACAAGATAAGACTTGAAATCAGAACCTTCTGTTTAGTAGCCACCCTGTTACATTCCACTGAGTTTGACGTTTAGTAATTAATAATTAATTAATACAGTATAGACTCAAGAGATTTCATGTTTTGTCTGGCTAACTTCATTTGTTATTGTACATCAATTTCTGCATTTCTGTCCGGCAACACATTCCAGACAGAGTTGGGACAGCAAATTTGTAATGTGATGTATTTTGTCATGTGGCCATACTTTCTTACAACATCTAGAAGGCTTTTGGTATTTAAGGATAGCAAGTAATGCATTTCAAGTGTTATCGTTCTTATTCTTCCAAAATAGATATGGAATACTAATTGGTCTGACCACGTTTCCACTGTGTTTTGGACCATCCCAGATGTCTCAGTGCTGCTTCTGGACATGGTTAACATGAGAATTCTTTCTTGCACAGTAATGTTTCAGTTACATATGTAAATACTCTATATTTTAATAACTGATAAAGGTTTTGCCAAAGCAATCGCTTGCCCATGTGCTTCTATCAGCTATTGATATACTGTATGATGGTTTGTGATGCAGTACTGTCTGAGGGATCAGAGATCACAGGTGTTCAGTTTGGGCCCTTGCCCTTAATGGACACTTAAAAGCCCGTATACAATGCACTCTTTAATTTAAGGTGATGCACAGACAGTTTCTATTTTATAAATAGTCTCTATTAGATAATTATTTGTGGCAGTAAACTGAGTGTTCTCCTTTAATAGCTGCTTACATCATCAATACATCAGGCAATATATTGCACTGTCACATAAAATACAGTTTCTCATTCCATAGATGTTTTTGGGAGAAGGAGCGGTTACATAATACTGAATACTAATACTGATTTTACTTAATAATATCAAATTCCTATGTGAATTACTTATTTGTGTACTGTTGAGTCACACAATATGGCAATGTTTTGTTGTAATTATTATTATAATTATTATTATAATTATTATTATTATTATTATTATTATTATTATTACCACCATGTTGATTGCAATCCATTTAGCTTTTTCTGTCCTCCTTCTCCAATAGAACCCACTGCCGAGAAAGATTAAATCTCTCCTAAATCAGCTGGTCACCTCAACAACCAATTAATGTTTTGTATCCACAAGCAGAGACAGAAGCTAATGAAGAAGTCCTTTACTTGGAAGTTCACTACCTTAGTCGGTTGATGTGTTTAAAGACTTTTTTGAGTTACGTCTGTGAGGATGACTGTCAGGTAATTATTTGGGATAAGCTGTAATCAGTGTTCATAAGTTAATCTTATCCCATCCTATTGTACGTAGTACTTTTTTGTATATTCTCTCCCACCTATAGCTATATAAACTGTTTATATATACCATTTTTGGGCAGCACAGTGGCTCGGTGGGTAGCACCGCTGCCTCACAACAAGAAGGTCCTGGGTTCAATCCCAGTGTGCAGCGGCTTGGGTCCTTTTTGTGTGGGAGTCTGCATGTCCACCCCGTGTCTGCGTGGGTTTACTCCGGATACTTCGGTTTCCTCCCACAGTCCAAAGACATGCCAGCTAGGTTAATTGGCGTCTCCAAATTGTCATTGACTTGCATTCGCAAAACACCCCAGCCGTGTAACTGTAAACAGCTGCACGCCGGTCCAAACGTCGAATAAATGGGGAGGGGTGGAAAAAACAATGGCAAACTATTACACTATCCTGCCGAAATACTTCATGGATCACATCGATGAAGGACAGAAATGTGTGGAGATCGAAGATTCATCAAGTGACCGAGAGTCAGCTGTGACTGTACGGTTAATCCCATCCCCATACCATTTTTAAGTACAGTGCATAGTACGGTGTTTGGATAACACAGATATTGCATAGTGTGCAATTTCACAGAATAGATCATGCTTTCGTCGAACATGTCTTGAACTTGATATCTGCTTTGTTTTGTTTTGGATTAAATGCTGCCCAACACAGGAGCAGATACAGGTCAATTCAAACCTCCCGTTACTTAGAAAGAGCTCTTAATTCGATTTCCAGCATTTATTAGTCATCCTTATCCAGAGCTGCACAGTTAAGGGTTAATCTCTCTTGAAAAACAGCTCTGAAAACAGTGGCAGCTTGGCGTAGCTTCTGATTAGTAGCCCAGAGCCTTAACCACTGAACCACCCCCATATATCCAACTGAAAATCTGAGAACGGTGACATTTCTTTCTGCTCGGTAAAGCAAAGTCATTCTGTGGCACCATGTTTCTTTTGTTACAGAAGCATGTGATGTCAATGTCCCCGTTCTTGAGCTCCTCTCCTCACTTGAGCATTTAATGAACCTCTCAGAGCCATTCGTCATGCTACAACAGTATCCCCCTTTCTACAGTTCTATCTTTAGCACTGTGGTTATTTTTAACCTCCGGGGGGATTTTAGGATTTGACGTGCTCAGGGTGCTCAGGTTTCCAGGGATGGCACTGCAAATGACCACTTGTACTCCAGGAGGCCATTTATCTGGTCGTCAGATTGTGAAATGGATTACTTTAAATAAGAAACGGAGCAATCTGGGTGCGGCTAGAATAACAAAGGTCCCAGTGCAGGATTAGGGAGTTTTCACAACTAGGTTTTACCACCCACACTCTCTGCACATTTTTCACTGAAACTCTCATCTCCTTCTCCTCGTTGTTCCCAAAAAACAAGTCGAATCACGAGGTGTGAAGGAGAACAAAGTGAGGGCACAGCTATGTGTCTCCTCCATGCTCTGCTACGCTTTTGGAGGTGTTAACGGTCTCTCCAGAGGTGGACGTACCGCTTGTGCGCCTGACCAAAGCCGCAATCCTGACCACTCCTGCTGCTCTAATTACCATGTGCTTCTTGTTGCCATTCATGACAAAGACATGCATTTGAGAGGGGGAGACTATATATGTGTGTATGTATATATATCGTGTTTCATTCTGTCTCTCCATCGCTCCCCTCCATATATCTGTCTCTATTCCTGTCGCCTGCCACAGTGAAAGCAAAACAAAAGTATTTGGCTGGCCATATGTTAAGTCTGGACATAGCATTTATCCAACCGCATGGAACCTGAAATGCAGTGAAAGCATGCATTAAAAGCCAATAGACGGTGCGTTAAATTGTAGAGGGATTGCAGATGGTATACTGTACATATATACAGCTACTACTCCTCTAGGTGGATTTTTGCCACTTTAAACCAAATTGGCTTGCTGAATAAAAGAACACTATTCAAATTCAAATTAAAACTAAATTCATTCCAGAAGGGTGACACGGAGGTTCGGTTAGTAGCACCTCTGCCTCACAGCAAGAAGGTTCTGGGTTCAATCTCACGGTGGAGCAGCCTGGGTCCGCATGTCCTCCCCGAGTCTGCGTGGGCTTACTCCAGGTTAACTCCAGGTTCCTCCGGTTTCATCCTAAAGTCCAAAGACATGCGTGTTAGGTTAATATATGTCTCTAAAAGTTGACCCTTAGTGTGTGACTGTGTGTGTGTACCCTACGATGAATTGGCGCCCCGCCTAGGGCTGTTCTTGCCCTTACGCCCAGAGTTGCCGGGTGGCCCCCGGCAAGCCTGCAACCCCGTGTGGATTAAGAGGAAGGTAATGAATGAATGAATGGTCCCAGGAGGCTGTTTGAATTGCAATTTGTTCAAAATCAGATTCAAATTTCCACATAAGAAGTAATTTAACAAGGGCCAATCCATTTCCTATTCTAAACAATTATTTTTTTAAACCTATATTCATATGTCATTAATGATTAATAACGAAAATAAACAAACATAATGCACTGCGTGATCAATAAAGACATGAAATAAATCAAAATAAAGTGAGCCACTAAAGTGAACGTAAGTTCGGCGTGTGTCTGAAATATTACACAGACTAATATAATACAGATATACACAAAATTATAATAGAATTATAAAATAATGTACAGGTAATATAACATTAGGGAAATTGCCTTATCGTTTTTGTGCATTATCGCCACTGACTGGCTTTGTGTGCATCGTGGCTGGAAGATTGCACATTTGAGTGTTCTATGTAGGAAGCTGGGGGCTTTGGAATGTTTAACATTAGAAAAAAAATATGATATATGGTCATTATACTATTGCTTATAAAAATGTAATATTTTCTTTAATGGTGGCCTAAGAGTTTTGCATTGCACTGCATACTGTTAAAGGTGCAATATAAAAAATACTGATTGAGTTGTATATCTACTATTGATACGAATTACTGGAGTTAGCTTGGGCTTATTTTAAGAAGGGTCTGAATTGAAAATTGAAATTGAAAACTCTGAGCAGTTCTATAAAAAAAAAAATCCACACAAATCCAAGAATTTCCCAAGGGTTTTCTTAAAATTCTGTGTTTGCGTTTCAAACAAGGGAGTGTGTGCGGGGCTCTCTAAGAGACAGCACGAACGAGCAAATATTATTCCTTTTGCCTGGAGGTGTTGCTCCATGAGCCTTGTTGCACGTCAGTCACGCCGTGTAGCACGCTGTCTACCTGAAGGCTGCTCACATGGAAAGCCAAAAGCTATTTGGCATCTTGCCCACCTGCTCTCATCATCTCTGCACTGGGATATGTGTTGCTCTACCTGTATGAGCCATGTGCCCACGAAAAACAATGCTGCCTTGCGTGCCAGGAACCAGAAACCACAGCTGACACGCAAGCAAGCTGAATTTATGGAAAGCTTAAGAGCGTTTGCCTTCTCTGCTGTTCTGCATGTTTGCAATGATAGGGCAAAATGGTGAGGTAACTTCCGTTATTTTAGGTTTTCAGACGTGTTCTGCAAGGATCGGAACCGTCCGTAGACAAAATTTCAACTTTTGTTCGAAAAGAATTTGTTCTCCGGGTCAGATGTTAAACTTTTACGCAATGAAAGCTATTAACTCCCGATGAGGTCTGGGTATGCACGCAAGCCACAGATGCAGCAAAATGACATTTAATTTATTTCATTAATAAACATTTTAATCCGAAAATTAGTAGGAGGCCAACATTTTGTGCTTAACGGTGAATGCTGATTTTTTTTTTTTTTTTACGTAAGCCTGCTTTTGGTTTCTTTTAGAAAAGGTATATGTTGAGTAAATCACATCCAGAACTAAAAAAAATTGTGTAAAGGTGTAGATTTGCAAAACAAATGCAGTTCAAAGATTCTTTCATAGCGACGTGTTGCTCGCGATTCATTTCACGTACGATGAAATCCCAGATCGTTAATGCTCTCAGCTTTTCTTCTGACAAACTGCTGCTTAATACTCTTTTCTTTCATTTCCCTGACTGTGAACGTGTGCAAATTTGAATAGATTTGTGTGTAGATCTGTGTTCATGCCTGCAAAGATTTCTTTTGCAGTCCTCGTGTTTATTTAGCACACAGGAGCATGGTTCAGTAGGTTCACTGGGTTGACGAATCCTCGACAGGTTATTTAAAACGATGACAGATGGCATTGTCTTGGATTTTGTTGTTGTTTTGATTTCTATCTTCTGAGCTTCGTACTCTCTGTGATTCGCTGTTCCTCTGAGTGAACTCTCGTGACATGTTTGAGTTCATCAGAGGTTTCTCTCAAGGTGGCACATGTCATTTTCTGCACTACCATTCCAGCATAGATTTTGACACACTGTTCCCAAACTGTTTCACGGTGTTGATAAAGCTCACATCAACAAGGCCAAGTGAGGCTTCGACTTCATCCCTCAGGCCCTGTAATCCAAGGGTGACCAAAAGTCAAAGCCAAATGTGTTCCAATTGGTCCGTGGAATCACTCTTAAGAATTACATTATGAGTGGCCTGTCAGTGTACTGCAATTTCTTCTTTCGATTGAGCCTAACAGCATTATGGAAACGACTCAAACAAGAATCGCTTGATGTCCAAGAACCTGTCTGATCGTCAATTACATGACATCTTACGTGTCACAATTACAGAGCTCAAATCAGATCTGACATTATTTAAAATAGTGTGGGACAGTAACTTAGCAAATGTCATTCACTGCACTTAAATGTATATGTACTTTACTGGAGTATTTTTGTTTTTGGGTGACTTTTTGACCTGAGCTCCATTATGTTTTACAATAAAATATATTTTATAGAGTTTTTACTAGGCGTTAAAAAGCTAGTCGACTAGTTTTCCATAGCTAAATCAAAAGAAACTCGAGAGGTCCTTATTTCCAAATGCTGATTGACAACAAGAAGATTGAAGAAGACGTCACCTCTAAACTTTTAGGCACTAAAATCTGTTATCTGTTATAGTTTGGATTTGGATGCAAGCTGGAAATGCAGCACAATGGCATTTAAAGCAAGAATAATTAGAAGCATTTTGTGCTGAGTGACAAAATGGTGCTAAAGGTCCTTATTTTAATAAGCTCAGTTAAATGCTGACTTGAGTAAAACTTGAGTAAAATGGTACTTTAACCTTGGTGTTTTTAACCTCTTCTTTTTGCAACAGTCTTGTTGTTAAAAAATGATAATGGGACATTAGAACAATAATAAATTCAGCACTTCAGTACACTTTTCTACTTTTGGTCTAAAGAGAATACTTTTACTGGAGTAATATTTTACCATGGTTATCTTTACCTTAACTCAAGTACACCGCTTGTGTATTTCATCTTCCACTGCTTTCTATTGGGCTGTCTCCTTTCTTAAGTTGCAGCATCTGGTTGGCTTTATTTGTACAATGTGTTCTGTACAATTTAGTTCCTTATGTGATTTAAGAACTTTTTTTAGTTCCATGGATCTGATAATGTGTATCATGTGTATAATGAATAATAAAAACACAATCGACAAATACTGACAGAAGACACTTGACATGCTTTAAACATGCAGTATTCTGCATAAATTATAAGTTATAAAGAATATTTTAGCCTAAATAATCGGCATTAAGTTGTCATATTTATCACTTACTTAATAGACTGCTGCAGGTAAAAGCTAAAATGTAATTCAGTAGTTAAACATTAATTATTCTTTACGTTGTCTTTTTCGTATTTTAAATACAACATTATACATCATACAACAAACTATATTTAAAAAAAAACTAAAAAAAAACAGCCCAGCCCATAGGAATTTTGATATGGTCCAATCTGGCCCCATTGGACACTCCTGACGCAATCAAACCACTGGCCGGCCCGGCCGTTCGCTCCTGTGCGTGTTTTCTCAGCTGTACTGTAACCCAAACCGAATGCACCTGTGGAGAGAATTAAATCAGAACACAAGCACATTGTCTAAATGGGACAGCATGTCCGTTGGGTACACACTGCACACGACAATAGATATGCATGACAATTTGCTCCAGTGAGACCAATCTGGTTTTTTTTTTCCGAAGGGGAAAATTGCATATCTACTCATAATGGTTGTTGGATATTCCCGATTTTCCAGCTTGGGCGTAATTGTTAAGTCATGGGGTTAATGGACTGTTCTCTAAATGAACAGAAACCTCCTTGGGCGTAATGAAAGAGTAATGACACAGTGTGTGGGAAGGAAAGAGAGCAAGGAAAAGAGAGAGAGAGAGATGAGGACGATAATGAATCATGATGTTTGGCAGCAGTGAAAGCTGCCTGTTCTGTCGTACACTGCCTCCCATGTTGCTACCGTCTACAGAAGAGCTGATTTTGCACAGTTTCGCTGACGTAAGCATTCTGATACAAGCTGCTCGGTTTCAATCTTTAAAGTGATTAGAGGCCCACTTGGGCAAATCCCAAAGTGATAACCTACAAATGGGTTCTTTAAAAATGTGCTTAGCCATAGGAAACAAAAGTCCTAACTTATAGAAATGAGGAAAAACCTATATACTGTATTAAAGAGACTCCTCCACGCCCTCCAAAATCTTTTTATATACATTCAGTGAAGTATGACAGGTGGTGCAGACTCCCAGAGGGAACTCTGGGAAAGCTTTTTCCTTTTTTTGCATTCATTTGCTAAAGAGGCCTAATTATATTTTATTAACCCCTATAAAAGGAGAGCAGAAACAGGAAATGGATTAACCTGACATTTACAAGCTCCCAAAATGGGCATGTTCAGTGGGACGCGAATACGAACCAGCATTTAGTCCGAGCGGTCCTCTCCAGACTTTGCTCTAAAGAACACGTCTCATTCTTTTTTCGATCCACAGTGTCGTAGAAGTGCGAGAAAGACACCGGAAGCTGATTTTCGGGCAGGAAATCCGAACCAACAACAGGTCGTTTTAATTGGTTCTGCAGGCCTGGGTAACTTTAGCTTTCGGATGAGGAACTGTGCTATGATATCAGTAACAGTTGTTTCAAGACGATATCCCAATTCTAAGTGTGCACCTGAGTCAGAGGTCGTGTCAGAGGTCCAGTTCAGACTGTGACAGGTGCAGGGTTGACCTGGTTGGCCTTCTGAACGAGGAACTGTAAAGAAAGTGAGCAACTCGCACTGTTGCTTGAGCTTAGGTTACGCCAGCTGTAGCACTGCTAGAAAAGGAGATTCACTTCATACACAATACTGTGCAAAAGTCTTAGGCCACCATTTAATTACATATACTTACATATACTATTCAATTACATAAACTATTTTTTCAGGATTGGTCTCTTTGAAAGGGTAGAAGCCAAGAAACCACTTTTTTAGAGGTATTACATAGGGAAAAGGCTTAGATATGCTGAAGCAAACAAATATTCAAACTGACAGTGAGAAGTGAGTATTATGGAGTGACAAATCAATTAATTGATTGACAAAGCAAATTATTGATATATTTTTGAGTCAAATTGTCAACGTTTTTGTTAGGGTTCCTACCTTCCCCCGGTGCGTTTGGCCGTCCTCCCCATTACAGAGCTATCAGTGAGGCGGCCTATATATTCATTATCGTAATTATGTCCTGATCCCAAACAGCTGCTTCACTTCCTGTAAAGGTGTGGTTTTAGCGCTGTTCGGGCCAGGTCATCATTATTCCAATGGGGTTCCATCTCCGTTCAGTTCACGCGTCCGACCACCGGCGCCCTTCCGGGTTCCCTAGAGATAGTGGTAAAGTTCCGGGGACTTTTTAGGGCCGATGGACGTGTATGGGCGGGTAACCCCCAAGGTATTTATTTTGGTAGGGACACTTTGAGGGTTTTTCCGTTCCGTACTCGTGCACTCCTCGCACGGTCTGAGCTTGCACTCTTTCCTGGTCAGCACCTACCTAGCCTTACTTCAGCCGGGTGTTCGTTCCGAATAGGACGCTCCTCTGTCTGGCTCTTCAGTCATTCTATATTATTTCCCCATTCTTATTATACGTCGTGGGATACGCTTATCCCGCATACCTGGGTCCTTATTAAAAACCACCACATTTCATAACAGTTAAATTATGGTCAATATACCATTGCTAAAATAAGTCTAATAGTGACCTAAGACTTTTGCCCAGTACTGTATATGTCAAAATCACTTTTTCTCAACATTGGCTATTTGCCACTTGGAATACTAGTATCAAGTTGGAAGGTCTTGCCTCAAAAAGATAGTGAGAGTGTTGGTGGTGACAATTCGTATTTATTTTTAAGCATAAATCCTTAAAAAAAAAGCCCAGAATGGGCATCTAGCATAATGCTGAACAGCTATACATTCATTACAATCAGAACATTTGTCATTAAAGCATTAAAAGTTTACTTAATTGCAAAAACTGACAAGTTTATTCATACACATTCATTTTTATATTTTAAAGCAATGGGATGTAATGACACAACATGTGGCCATGGGCAACAGTGGTGCAGTCTTACTTCTTGGTCTCAAATGCAGTGCTGTAGGTAAAATAAGGCTCCGCCCCATTTACTATTAAAGTTTAAAGTTGTTTTATTGACAACAACATTTTGGATAAATCTAAATCATTTAACATCCATTCAAAATAAATCAGAACTGTAAAATGATATATTTCTTACTATATTATTATAACATACAAAAATCTAAAGAAATCATTAATGCCAGCTACCCTTGTTAGTGCTCTACCTCTGGCAAGGTGAGGTCTATGTGCAGGTTATAGACTTCAGTTCCTGGTTTCAGTAAGCTCAGTGGATCTCTGTCCCAAACAGAACAGCCAATCACTGGATGTTTTTTTTTTCCCCAGTGTACTTTAGTTTTGATATAGTACACATTTCACACAGTTTAATCAGGGACAGGGATTTTCTTTTTAGAATGGTTCATTTACATATTTTGAATAGGCACTTGTGTAAAAACAACTTTTGTATTATTGTTTTCCGTCGTGTTAAATTAAGCAAATTAATTGTGAAAAATGCTTGTCACTATTAACCTTAATTAACGTTTAAGGGTCATGCTTTTTGTGTTATTTGACCACTAATTTTAAAACATTTAAACTAAAGCTTTCAAAGTTTGGAATAAGAAAAGATTTTTGTGTCACAAATTGACATAAGAGCTGAGAAAGAAACAAAGCAAGGACTGCTAATCGCTAATGCTATGGACTTCTTAGGAATGTGCTATACATACTGTAATTAACCCTATTTGTATCTCAAAACAATACCTAAGCAAGATCTTAAAACTAAACAGCTATGCTAATCGCTATTACTATAAAATTGTTAAGATCTTGTGATTTATTCAATTGCTCTGTTCTAATCACAACAGATTAATCTGCTTTAAGTTTGCTTAGCTGTTCATTTAGTAAAAAGCGTTATTTTCCAGCAACAACAAATCACAGGTCATGTGAATGCAAAACAAACCCCCAAAACACACACACACACACACACACACACACACACACACACACACACACAC
>JAVSBV010112605.1:0-21196 GCA_033117975.1 Parotocinclus spilosoma
CAGCTGTTCGTTATATGCTCAATTTCCTTTTTCCAGCCACTTATTGCTACTTGTCCCAACTTTTTTGGGATTTGTTGGCACTGTGAAATTTTGAAGCAACATATATTTCCTTTAAAATGTTACATTTACTCAGATTACACTTTTGATCTGTCGTCTATGTTATATTACGAATAAAATATTGACATTTGCCATCTCCACATCATTGTATTCAGTTTTTATTCCCAATTTGTTTAGTGTCCCAACTTTTTTGGAATCCGCTTTGTAATATCCGTTACAGAATGATGTTGGTTTTTAATATAGTGCCACCTGAGGGATTGAAGGTCACAGGCATTTAATGTTGGTGTTCAGTCTTGCTGCTTTCTTGCACAGACTTATCCAGATTCTCTGAATCTTTTGATGATATTATGGACTGTAGATGATTATCCAAATTCCTTGCAATTGAGAAACAATGAGAAACATTGTTCTTAAAATGTTGGACTATTTGATCACACAATTGTGCACAAAGTGGTGAACCTCGTCTCATCCTTGCTTGTGAACACCTGAGCCTTTTGGTGATGCTCCCTTTATACCCAGTCATGACACTTGTTTCCAATTTACCTGTTCATCTGGGTAATGTTCCTAACAGGTGTTTTTTGAGAATCCTTCAACTTTCCCAGTCCTTTGTTTCCCCTGTCCCAACTGTTTTGCAGGCATCAAATTCAAAATGAGTTAATATTTGCAAAAAAAAAACAATAAAGTTGATCCATTTGAACATGTCTTTGTAGTGTATTTAATTGGATATAGCAAATAATTCTTTTTTTATTTATGCTTTACACAATGTTCCAACAAAAAGGTCTGCATTACACATAAACTAGGAGGTAACTGTGAAGTGACTGGGGAAACCATTTGAGTACAGCGATGAGAAACCAGTCTCAGATTATTTGACTTTGAGAAAATGGTACACTGCAGTCTTAAAGGGATGTACAGGGTATGCAACAATTCTCATAGGCTATGGCATTTAAACACTGCTCAGTTGGTATTAAGTGGCACACAGTGCTTCATGACCATGTATACACACCTAAGTGCATTGATTGCCCTGTGATTGTACCTAATATAATGCCCAGTAATTATGACTGTTTCAGAAATGCACAAACTGTGTGGAGCACCATGCAGTATTAATATTAGTACCAATATTCTATCACTATCTCTCTCTCTCTCTCTCTCTTACTGTTCATTGACTCATAATTAGTCACTTATTATACAAGTCACAAGCTTAAGGGATAAGTTAAGATACTTCTATTTAGCCATTAAATTGCTTACAGGTGCAGGTTACTGGGTTCTGTTTCAGCATACTGTGTCTTTCCGGGCCTATATGTGGAAACATCTGCTCATATCTCCATGGTTACCTACACCACAGCCATACAATTAAATGCACTGTTGTAGGAAGTGTAACAATTGTACAATACTACTACATGCACTCTTTTTGCTACATTGCTGGAGGTAAGCTATTAGGGTTGGTAAGCGTCTACAGAGTCCTCTGTTCTCCATGACAGCATTATGATGGGGATACCAAGTTCTCTGTGGATTTTATACTTCTTACTAATAATTCTGCCACTACCCTTTTAATATGCTGCAGCATCTTGTGAGAGTAAATTATAGTCTATTAATAACAGTCATTATAAAAGCAGAGAGGCACAATTATTAATCTCTCTTAGCAAGTTATGTTCAGCGAATGGTCTGGGAGCATAGTTTGAGCTGGAAATCATAAAGGACAATTACCTGTCCCATTTAATAGCAACCTTTCATAAAGGGCACAGTTATAGTGTAAGGTTTACAGCAGGAGCTCTTTACTATGTCAAGAAATTTCACACTTTAGATACAAATATAAAGATGAAAGCAACATCCTGCAGATACAGGAACATATAGGCGGAAATGTGTGTGTTATGTCCTGTAATTTGCAACCCTAGTGTTAAACCAATATTGCAACCTAATCTTTCATTGCGTTTACACTTAAAACTTGTTCAATCTCAGGTGGAACGAACTGTGTCCCTTAGTTGGAGTTGTGTTTCTAAGTAGGGTGACCTTAGTGTGTGAGTGGTGTGAGTGTACGTTTTCTATGACAGATTGATGGGTTTTTCCTGCCTTGCACCCCATGTTGCCAGTTGGGCCCTGGCTCACCCATAACCCTGACCAAGGATTAAGCGGGTAACAAAGTGCTTTACAATTAATTACGTTACCCCACATCATGCACTGGAAAGTAATAACATAATAAAACATCTTTTGACTGCTATAGGGTCTTTTGGCACTTTTTGTTTTTAAGAGAAAAATGTAAGAAAATATGTAAGAAAATATAAATAATTAAATAATTTAACAACTGTTTAACTGTTTATACTTTTAGTAAGCATTCAAATTGTATGTGAAGTTTGAAACTGTAGAACTGGAATATTAGTTAAAGATAAAGTGTGAATTTATAGATTGAAATTAATGGTTAGGACAGTCACAATAGCAAAACAGCAAGAGAATGAATTTGTTTTGCATGTTTGTGCGTGTGAGACAACCACAACTGGTTATACTATGAAAAAAATAGGTTCAGTTGCAAGTGTTTGTCCTTTGTAATGTAAGCCCTCTTAGACAGGAGGTGTATGAAGGACAGGAAGACTACCACAGAGGATGTGGTTGAATGTGCCTTTGCTTGATGATTTTATCGATAGTAAACAGGCCACAAGGGAGGGGGTGCTTATTCCTGGACTTGACTTTAGAGTTGATTCGCATTACAGTTTAAAAGCAGAGCAGCATATGCCTTCTAAAATCTTGCAGAAAGCCTTCCAAACATGTGACACGGAATAGGGTCCTTGGTCTGAGATGAGGTTAAGTAATTGAATGAATCCATGAATGGCCATGAATCCAGAAAATGTGATTAATGAGTAATTCAGAAGTTTTGAAGGCCCACAGGAGATTTGGGAAGGCAATGGATTGGGTAGCTTTAGAAAATCGGTCCACGGGTTAAGGGTAAAGCAGGCAACCAGGAATATATCTTCAGAAGAGACAGTGTATAGCTTGTTGTGTGAGGTAAAGACCACTGCAGCACTGAGCAGACACAAAAAGGCAGTTAGCAGGACCATTGCCGGGACGAGGCTCTTGAAGTTAGGTCTTCTCAGTGTCAGAAGCGTTGGCTTCCATGACTGCTTAATGTGGTTGGGCTGGAGTAGGATGGATACTTGCAGGACTCACAATTCTACGACGCCACTGGACTCACAAAACACCAGAGACAGAATGAGAGTTTGAACAGGTTAATAGCACTATGGCGGAAGATGCACTGGGTAGCAAGGACCAAAGTAGAAAACAAGTTCCAGTAACTCTGAGGACAAAGTTCCAAACAGATCAAAAAGTCTCAGGATGTTAAGACTGGACAGGTGGGTAGCACCGCTGTCTCACAGCAAGAAGGTCAATCCCAGGGTGAAGTGGCCTGGGTCCTTTCTGTGTGTCTTTAAAGTGACTCTTAGTGTGTGACTGTGTGCATGACTGTATGTGTGCTCTACGATGGATTGGTGCTCCGTCTAGGGTTGTTCCTGACTTGTTCCCAGTTGCCGAGTGGGCACCAGCTGGCCCGTGACCCTGTGTGTAGTAAGTGGAACATAATGGTTGGATGGATGGATGTTGAGACAAGGGCTTGACTATAGTTTTCCTGGTTGTGTACGGTGCACACACACACACACACCGGCACCAAACTGGTTGGCTAGTTTGGTTATCAGATCATTATGGGTTCAGGTTTCAAAAATTATTGGTCTTGCCATCTGCAGACCCATAACAAAATTAGGATCAATTTCACTCTGGACAAAATGTGGCCAATTTGTGTTCCCAAAAGAATCACTGCTTTCTGCCTCGGACCTTGCCAGTTCGTCAGCAGAGTGTTCTATATAGTGCTGCAGCAAGTCAGTGCTGAGCATCAGCAGGTGAAAAAAACAAACAAGGTGCAGCAGATCCTAATAGGCATGCTTTGCACAGCCATGCCCACTGTAATGGACAGCTTATACACAGAACTCCATTTCAGTCCACTCTGAAGGCTGCTGTGATAAAGACAAACAGACAGTTTCTTGGGGCAGAGTCATGTTTACTCACCGGAGGACAATATCCCGGTCATGTTTCTAAAGTGTTGAATGCGTCTGGCAGTTGACGTCATAGCTCCTGCCTGTAGAGAGTACAATACATATCTCTCATCTTCCTGCAGCATCTCATATCTGATAGATCTTGCTAAATGATCCCAGCATACATGCAGCCTGAGCTCTAACGTTCAGAGCTGAAATGGCACAGGCCAACTTCATAGGTCACTGTGCTGATTGAAACAATGATTTTGTATTATTCGCTATACAATGTAGTGTACAATGCAGGTAGTGTTGCCATGGTGACTATACTAAAATATGACAGAGAAAGAGAGTCTGTCCTATCTAAAATTGCATTTCTGACAATGCTGATTTCTCAGTTGGGAGAGAATTTTAGTGAGTCACTGCAAACCAAGATTCAGCAGCCCACTTGATGCATACCCCTAATTCCAACAGCTACAGATGGTTTTCACTTAGAGTTGGCAAATAGACCTATCAAACTTGGGAATTTAGCACACCAAAAATGCAACCTTTTGCACTGTCAGTTGTGAAGCTTCCCTTATAGACGTTCCCATTCTAACATTTTAATAAGAATCTTGTGATACTTACACTACATTTCAGTGAAATGTTTAATGCAGTACTTTCAATGTTTTAGTGGAATATTCTGGAGCTGCATGACTATCTGCAGTAATCAGCTGGTCGCCCTGTAGACCTTTGATTTGTAATACATGTGGTGGTACATGCAGTACGATTCAAGCAATTATGTAGGCTTAAGTTGATTTGAGGTATTTCCTTCAAGTCAGCATTTACCCTAAGATCCACATATAGGCCAACAGTGGGGGAAAACCACTGTGACTATGTTACCACACCACTGTAGCGTTTTTGTGATCCAATAATATAACACACCAAAGCTCAAAATTCTGTTTATTTACATTTAATTATTTTTTAAAGTGTTTTGATCAAAGCGAATTGTAGTTGACACAGGATACAGTCCTGCCTCAAACAGTGGCAGCTTGGTAGTGCTGGGATTGAAATCCTAACTTTCCAATCAATAGTACCGAGCCACCTCAGTCCCTATAATACAAACAAAGCTGCTGCTCTACATGAAAACTGGCTATTTCACATGATAAGAACAAGAATATTATAGCTCATTAGGACAACAATAAGTTTACTGGATTTTGTATATGTGTGTTTCCTTATTTTTGTAAGTATATTGGGCCTTGGTCCTCAAAGAACATTAATAGAAGCCTAGCGTTCTTTAAGGACAATTGTCAAACTCTTCCTGTGCAGTATAGCAACAATTTGTTTGATACAATGAATCCCCTACAGATTTATGTTTGAGTTTAGAATTCCTGTACCGGTTTTGTAATTGGCAATATCATTAAGGGTAGGTGTAACAATGCGATATGCTCCTTATACTCAAATGAATGCATACACACATTCACATTACATTTAATCCCAAAGTAATATGTACATGACACTCACTAACAGATGCCTCTGAAACTAAGACATTAAAGCACCCATCTTCTTGCAGTGATGCTGCTCAATATGGAACGGATTGCATCATGTTTTTCCATAAAAGTGTGTGAGTGTTGAGAGATCAGAGGGCAAACAAAAGCTGGTGTTATGTCCGTTCAGGTCGCTGCTTGGCTTGGCCTTGGTTTTAAATACAGAAAATTGAATAGAAGATATTTCTGTATCTATTCTCAAAGTGTTAATAATATATCAAGAACAATAGCTGTAATCCTGCCAAACATCCCTGACAGGAACACACCCAGTTGGGTGAATGCCACCTATATGCCACTTATGTTGTATTTTAAAAATCCACTTATTCAGTTGTGGGTGGGGAAATTTAAGATAAGTGCTATAAACTTGGATGTACAATGCAACTTTGTATCATATTATATTTTTAAAAAGCATGTACACTCCCATTTAAGCATCATTTCACATGTAGGTGCTCTAAAGCTGAACTACGTTTTTTTTTAGCATTACGTTTAATTCAGTATATGCAGACAACAACTGAGGCATCACACTACTGAGTAAGAAAGATGTTATATAATTTTCACTGACAAACAAGTCCGTTGTGCTCTGTGTTTTTGACAGCCACTTCTCAATTCAGGAATTATGTGGAAAATAATTATACAGACCACAGGGAAGGCCTAGAAATGTACAGGCATAAGTTAGGAGTATTTTAGACACTTTAAAAAGAGTAAATGAGATCTCAATATTTTAGACATGTTTCAGTATTATCTGTCTATTAACTGTCTATATTCTTTAAATATGTTCTATATTTTTAAATATATATTTTAATTATGTGTATTTAAACGTTACTATAAGTTACAATAGTATGAGTAACTTAGTTTAATTATTACATATAAAATCTAGGCTGCCCAAGGAGGATGGGTTCCTACTTGAGTCAAACTTCTCCCTTATAACATTTAATTTTTTTTTCCACTGTTGTTCTAGGTCTCCTTAATTAGCCCTATAGGTCATGATTCTGGCTGGGCCAATCATGGATATTTACAGAGTTGTCCTTCAGCCACTCCTCTGTTGTCTTGGCTGTGTGTTTAGGGTCACCATCTTGTTTAAAAGGTGAACATTGGGCACAGTCTGAGGTCCTGAGGGTTCATTAAGACCATCTCTATACTTTGCTCCATTCAATGATCCCTCAACACTGACCATTGTCCCCATCCCAGCTGCTGAAAAACATCCTCACAGCATGATGCTGCCACCGGCATGCTTTACTGGATGGCAATGGACTGGTAATGAGCGGTACCTGGTTTCCTCCAGACATGACACTTAGGATTGAGGTCAAAAAGTTCAATCTCTTTTTTATCATCACCAGAGAATCTTATTTTAAACAGCCTGAAAGTCTGTATGGGCTTTTTAAAAACTGCAGTCCTGCAGTGATTGTTGAACTCCTTTAAGTTTCCCAAATCTGCACACAGGAATTTTGGGCTTCAGACAGTGTGACCATTGGATTCTTGTTGGTTACCTCTCTTACCAAGGCCCTTCTCCCCACTTAGTCTGGTGGGCCAGCAAGCTCTATGAATAGTCCTGGTTGTTCCAAACTTCATCCATATACGAATGATGGAGTAGTTGGGAACTTTCAGTGCAGCAGAATATTTTTTGTAGACATCTCCAGATCTGATTGGTCCACACATCTGTGTTTGACCTCTAATGCGCTATATAAATGATAAATTATATAAAGTTCAAAACTTGAACTTGAACTGTAGGCAGTTATTTCCCCCTTATAGCTTGGTGTTGCACTGAGACCTTATATATAGACAGCTTTTTACCACCGGTGGATTCCGTTCAAGGTGTAAAAACATTTGACATATGATCAGGAGAAATTAGTCATAGCCCATTTAAGTGTCATAGCAAAGGGTCTAAATATATGTCCATGCAAAATTTAAAATTCTGTTTTTATTTTCTCATTTTGGGGTAATGAGTGCAGATTGATAGAGGAAAACTACATTTTTTTTAGCACAAGGCCTCAACATAACAAAATGTAAAAAACGAAAAATATCACAATTTTAAGATGTTTAGTACAATAACTCTGTCTAAGTTTTGTATTAGCACTAATGAGTTATAATAAGTAATATCACTGCTTTGGAATGCAGAAAATGGAAGAATATGCTGCAATGTTGCTATATAGTAAATAAAATGGTGCACTGTAAGATGTAAATGTATGATGTTTGTCTTTTGGATGTTCAAAATATTTATGTTCTTCACATTCTGTAAACTACAAACTGCTTTCAATAAAATAATAGCACTTGAGCTGACTATGACCTAAATGCGCATGTTGACACACATGTGTATAGTGTGGTTTACCCCACGCTAGTCAATATGTTGGAATAGTGGTGACTGGTACTGTTAGTACTCTGTGATATCATTTACAGTAATAGCACATACGGTTGACTGGTTGACATTTCTATCGGATGACCATTACACATTTATAGTCACTAAGCGGTTCAGAGCTAACAATACTGCCAATGTTTGCCTATGGACATGTCATCCATGCTTGAATTCATGCACCTGTTAGAAATATGGGTGGCCAAAATGGAGAAACAATATATAGAAGGGGTGTTTGCATCTGTTCCTGTAGTGTATCATTGTGAGATTGCTTGAATAAACACGATCACATACAAAAGGGTGGACATGCCTTTTGCATGTTCTTTAATATTTAAAGAACTAGTGCATTTAAAGGTCTACTGGCTGTTACACTTTTATGTTAGTACTGATTTAGAGAGTAACTTAAAAGTGTAATGGGATTACTTTTTCCATGAACTCATCACTTTAAGAGCAGTTACAAGAGCACCTGTAGAATATTTTGACAGGAAATTATTTATGACAAGTGTGTCCGTTTTGATCATCCCATCAGTACCTTGACATTCGGTTATTTAAACATAATATGCGATGTAGTTTGAAGGTAACCTACTGCCAATGTTCTGGATGTTAATAATAATACTCATAATTTGTGAATTAATCGTGATTAAAATATTTAGATTGTGTTACATTGTATAAAAGTCAAGACTATTGTACATGTTTAGTAATTACAGTAAGTAGTGTTACACACCTGAGAGCCAGGACATGCTCAATGCTGGAGCAAAACCGCCTGTTGTTGGCTTTCAAACCACTGACGATGTGAGAGGAGGTGCACAAGATCCACGCACTCACACGCGCGCGCAGCAGGCAAGCAGTGCTCTGGGTTTAAAACCTAATGGCGCCAACGCAGGACGCTGACTCTCCTTAAATGGTTTGCCACAGTGGATATCGGTGTTAATTGCACAAAATTAAATACTTTGAAGTTCTGTCAGCTATGATAAAGGAATCAGGAGTACTTTTAAAGTTTCAGGCAGTCGCTGGCATTCTCGGCTCTTCTCAGAAAGGTTGCGCGCATGGAGCGCGCGTTCAGGAGTATAATGGATTCAAAGCGCAGGCTTTTAGGCTCCCCGCGAATCGGTGACTTTTAATTACGAACTCATTCACAGCAGCTGTATATCTCTGGTTTCGGGTTGAGAAGCAGTGCAAATGCTGGAATGGATGGCTGCTGTTTTTGTCCTCATTTTGGCGGCCACGGTCCGGCCGCTTTTCAGATTTTTGGGAGCGTTAAGGCTGGCTGAAATGGCACCAGGCAGTATGAGTGCGCCGAACTGTGCGATTGGGACGCAGCCTGGAGCTCACGAACAAGCAGGTGAATCATCGGCAGCTACTGTCGCGTTTATCTGCAAACCTTCCGCACTCGCCAACTATCTGCTTAAACATTGTGCCAGCTTTCGCATATCCGTGCAGATCCCAGTGTGGCACTGGCGGGCCAGTCCGTGTTTGCAGACTCTTTTGGGCGTTCTGTGGCCGCACGATTGCGCCGTGCATTTCATCCGAGATTATTTACAGCTGGGTGACGATGGCCTGGTGGCTCTAGACTGGGCTTTTGTTGGTCCTAAAAGGAGGAGGACTTCCAGTAATTCCACAAGCCCCATCCTCCTAATCATCCCAAACTCCTTCGGAAAGCTTACTGGGAATGTCTTGAAGGTAACGATAAGTTCATAATTATTACTGATCTCATTCAATGCGTGGATGAAGGCTAATATTCATTCATTCAAAAGTCCACAAATGACGTGCATGAGGCTTTATTAAATTGAGTTGTGCCCGGAGCTGCTGCAGCATGCTTTCTTCTCTTCGTTTTATCTGTGTTTTAATCGCTGAATGACACCAGGCATCATTAATTAATTTCTGTTCCATGATCTTCAGTGGTGTATAAGAATTGTTATATAAGAGTTTTGCAGATAAGTCAGAATGGGAGCATGTACTCAGGACCCAAAAATGATAATCAGCAGAGACATGATTTAACCATAACAGTATATTCTTGTAATTCAAAATGCATACATGACATGCAGTCACTAAGAAGTTAACTCTGTCTCTCTTATAAAATTACTTCCACAGTTATGTCTTGTATGTTAGAATACAGCCCATAGCATGGGGAAAGACTATTTATTTGGTGTTCTTTCAGTTGCAGAATTGTGCCAATTGTGCCAATAAAAGTGATGATAATGATACATGTTATAATGATGATACATCATTTGTCTTCTAGTGGATCTGTAAGTGAAGCTTCTCCCATCAGTGTTCCTTTGCTGAGCTACAGACTGCAGCGCTTGTTTTATACGCACTGAATTATTCAATAACCAGAGCTTGCAGATCTCGTATATATTAATTTTATAAAAGACCAACAGGCTCATGTTTCTTAGGCAAATGTATTCATGTTGTCACTTCACTGACACTGCACAAAGACTAGCCTTATAGTACTCCAGTTACTCCAGTATATACACATCCTGGAGGGTTTATTTTTTATAAAATTTGCAACTGTACATTAAATGCATATTGTCTATATTATATGAATATTTTATTTGTTTTGCTGATCTGAGGTATGGCTTTGAGATTGGCGATTTATAATTATTATAATAATATAATGCTATTAAGAAAAACTCTGCCCTGCGACCTACTCTGTACCTCTCCCATATTAGGTGCTTCCATCCATATTGTTTACCGAAATGTGGGTTTCATATGTAGCTTTGACATTTATAACACTTGTGAAATGTTCAGCAAAGGCTGGCTCCAGCTCAGTTTCCCTTGTTTGGTGCCAAGAATAGAAGCAGTAAATCGTAATGTAATGTCATGATTTATTGCATGCACTTTACTTGGATCATGGATTTCTTTTTGCTTTCCCAAATGAACGGCCTGCTCAGCTAGCAATCAAAGGCTGTTTCAGGTGTGCCATATACTGTAGATACAGTAAACTGGCTGAAAGCATGAAGTTAAATAGCTTTTTTAATGCTGACAAATTTACACGCCTGAGTGTTCTTTAATTGGTAGTCGATAAGTCTGAGTGCTTTATTGAGTTAACTCTGGTCTGGTGTTTAGTGGTGGAGTCAGGGATGTTTTTCCTGGGTTTTTATCAGCTTTGCTCATTTCCCTTGCTTATGATGTTGCATCAGTGACAAGTGCTTACAACCCATTAAAGAACTGAATACATTGTCTACATATATAAAAATTGTCCAAGTCTGTTTATGTATGCTACATATGGTTTTCAACTTTAAATGCCATTCGTGCTGAATAGAGGTTAGACTGAGAAACATGATCTTTAATAAGATAAAATGGTCAGAAGCAGAACACTGAAGTCAGACCCCATTACTGAAGAGGAAAGGTTGGTTCAGTTTGTCTTACTGTTATTGTAGCAGGCAGTAGTGCAGCTGTTGTATCTTGTGAAATAATATTGTGCCTTGTCTTGTAATGAGGTAAACCAGTGATCTAGCTCAGACCGGTATAGACTTTACCCTGACCTTTCGACTAAATGGTTGTTTTCGTAGCCTCATCAAATGTGAGAAATTGGAGGAATCGGCAGACCTTTCTTCAGCCCTATTGACAAAACTCTCTATAGGCCTGATTCTTTTTACGAAAAATATACCAAGCAAGCTTGACTGCTATATCTCACAGCTTGCTGCTTGATTTCCTACATGCAGCTCTGAAACAGTGACATGAGAGGGAATTAAATGGGGCATTTTCTACACAGATGCACACTGTACTTCTATCAACATCTATGTGTATGTCATTTTCGTCCTTCCATTTTGATTCTCTTCCATAGCTCTGTGAGGCAGCTTTGAGTCATGGCTACCTCCCTGTGGTGTTTAACCGACGCAGTCAGAATGGCACACCGCTAAGCACTGTCAAGCTGCAGGAGTTCGGTGACCCATCTGACCTGCGTGAGGCTGTGCGTTACATACGTTACCGGCAGCCTGCAGGACGCCTCTATGCTGTGAGTGAGAGCACTGGGTCAGGCCTGCTCCTATCATACCTAGGTGAGTGTGGTTCCTCCAGCTACGTAACCGCTGCCGCCTGCCTGTCACCCATCTTCCGCTGCCAGAGCTGGTTTGAGAAAGGTCCTGCATGGCCCTTCCACTGGGCATTGATTCTCTACCAGAAGATCAACCTCAGCAGGTATAGAAGGAAACACAATGCAATGATTTACAGTCGAATCCGATTAATTGGACCACCGGTTAATGGGACTAGCCGCTTATTCGGACCATAATCCTAAAGTAGTAAATAAATAAAGAAATAAATGTTATTTGCTTATTTGGACCAAAATTCTACTTAATCGGACCAAAGAACGTGTATAAGAAATAAGAAGTGAATGAGAAAAAGAAGCCACAAGTTGCCACCTAGCGGATGCAAAGCGTATAAGCGATTTATGGGAGGATTTTTGGGATCCCTTGGAGAATTTATTCTTTTATCAAAGGTCAGGAAATCCGAAAACTTGTGTTGACAAGAGCAAAACAAGCAGGAGGTGAACACGCCCACCACTTTTGTTCAGGTGCAGTCCATCAAGAGAATGCGTCAGATCACACTGGTTGTTCACTGGAAGTTCTTCAAACGTTGACTGGAATTTAGTTGGAATTTAATTTTGCATGCTGAGTACCTATACATTGTGTTGTAGATCGTTTCGAAAAACTTGTTTGCAAATTTTTAATTGAAAAAAGTTCGTAAGCAACAGTAGTTCTTGTTTGTACGTTCGCTATACGTGTAAATCACACAATAAAGGTTAAATAAATATATAATATGTTACATAGCACATCCCGTCTTGTAACATAGGGCATGTTTGTTTAATCGGATCAGCTTAAATCCTATACCGGATTCGACTGTATTTGTGTACTCTAGGATTGGGTATTGAAACCAACTCTGAACTGGTTCCACAATTACAACAACTGGGTATCTGTTTAAAAAAATTTAGATTCCACTTCTCAGTTCCTACAAGCACATTTTATGCTTCACATGCGCGGTTGCTATTAGTCCAAAAATATATTTGTAAGCTGGCACATGTCTGTTTGTTAAGCTTTTTGCTTCCCATTTAGTACCACAATCCACATCAGTAAAAATGATTACTTTCTCTTTGGACTGAATATTTGTCAGCAGATAGTGCTTATGACCAGTAGTAAAGGAGAGAGGTCCACAGCCAGTGCTAAGGACTTACCAGCAAATCCAGTACAGACAGCCGGTGATACCCCTTTCTCGTTAGCAATGATAACTGCCAAATTCATGACAGCCTTTTTTATTTGGAATTGACCCTTGGAATTGATAAGAACCAGAATCGATAAGCAGAACCAATAAACAGAACTTGAACTGATAAAGTGAAAATGATACTCGACCCTAGTGTACTTCCATTCTGCCCTTTTGTTGTCAGTCTATAAAAAATACAAGTTTTGTGAGCTCTGTCTTGACTGAGTAAACATGCTGCTTTGTTTCTGTTTGTTGTGCTGTCAAAATAACTGCTATCTGTAATATGGACAGCTCTACAATGCTGTTAATCTTGATCAGTTAAACATGAATGAATGCCCAATATTTAGAATTCAGAGACATTGATATTACTTGACAAAGAAAGCTCATTTAACCATACTTCTCTGGGAAAAATTTGAAATGTTCTGCATCATATGAAAAAATATATACACATATTATGATCATAACAGAATTATTTTATCATTGTATTATATCAAAGATATAGTCATGCTGTGCTAAGGTAGCAAGAAAGCATACGAATCCTATACTAAAAGCCTGTCAAAACACTTTTGTCATTGATGCTAAGCCTGTGCAACCAATGAACATTTAGTGTCAATTCTGAGAACTCTAAATGGATAGCTTTAATACGCAATTTGTCTATATAAATTCAGATATCATCAGCTGAGGTATGAAACATTTTCCACAATTCTCATGTGTATTTTTAATCAAATATTTCTGAATATAATAGTATGCAAATGTTTTATTTAAAACATAAATGCATGCAGAGATAGAACACTGGGGGTTTGTTCCAGTTCAATCCAATACTTGTTGTACTTACTTATTATTGGTCTAGCAACATTGATTTCAGTAATGTGCCTAGTCAGCTCTGGAACAGATTTTAAAACAATTATAAAGGTGGTCTGTTCCTCGGGAAAAGATCTTTACTGATTGAGTTGGAATTTTCCTGCAGGTACCGGACAGTGCTGGGTGAGCTAGTTCATATTGACAGCCTGTTCTCCAGCTGCTCACTCAGGACCATGGAGGAAACACTCTTCTGTCAGCCTAGTCTGGATGTGTCATCTGCTGATGGAGCTTGGGAGGCCTATTGGGAACGCAATGATGCACTGAGGGATGTGGACGAGGTGGCTGTACCGGTGCTGTGTGTGTGCAGTCACGACGATCCTATCCGTGGTGAGCCTCAGTCCACGTTGCCTCTGGAGCTGTTTGAGAGCAATCCTCACTTCTTCCTGCTACTTACAGAAAGCGGAGGCCATTGTGGCTTCTACAATGCAGAGGAAAGTGCTGTTCTCTGGAGCCACCAAGCTTTTCTTGAGTTCTTCAGAGCAACCAATGACTTTTTTGCTGCAGAAGAACGGGCCAAGCTGGTGGCCAGGCGTCGAGGCATGAACGTGGCTGCCAAGGCTTTCTGCCATCGCAGTGTAAGCACCTACAAGAGGTCACCAGTCTGCACACACAACATTCATGACATCTATAACTGGCAGAGGTCTTATACCAGATGATGAGCACTAACATGCAGCTCTGAGGAGCATTTCAATAGAGAGCATATGGAAGTGTTTGTTGATGTAGTTATTTATCAGGTGTGTTTAAAATCAGTTTTGCATGAGCTGAGCAGTTTATTACAGTAATTTTAAAACTGCTGTGTAAAATGACTCCAGGGTTTTACATGGTGCTTTCAGGATCTCATTCCATCAGCACTTCCTTGCATCCATCTGGAAAACGGCTGTCTGTTGCTGAGCTCACTGCCATTACAACATGCGGCATGTAAAATGATAAACACAAAGTTTCCATGAGCTAATCCTCTCAAGCAGTTGGTGCTTCTGGAAGGATGATTATTGAGTTGAATCTTGGAGACGGTTGGCGGCTTAATGATCACATCATGTAACTGTTGTGTGAAATTTTGTCTGAACTGTTGGGTTTTTTGTATACCCCACTGAGGTTTCAGGGTAAAAAAGTTGTGATTAGTCGATCCACCATGTAGCTAAAGTTGGACACTGTGCCAGATTAAAAAAAAACAGTTTTCATAAGTTGTAGTTCTATATTTCTGTCAAATCTGTGTTTGTTAAAAAGGTATGAATTAAATTACATTTGTTTTCTTCAACTATAATTGCAGCTTGATTTCTATTGAACAGTAGAATCCGCTTTCTTCTGTTAATTTCAGCAAAGAGCTATTTCAGCTTAAATCAGCCATTCCACAATGTGGCTAAATGCTAGAGCCTGCAGCCAAAGCGGAGATAATGTACGTGCTTCTGTTTAGAAGTGACAGTCTCTGCAGTCTTACTGCAGTGAAGCAGGCTGAGACAGAGCTGCTTTACAAGAGCGTCTGGCTACAGGTCTTACCGCCTTTGACAAAAAGAAGTGACTCCTGTATCCTTATTTTCCTAGTTTGGGCTCGTTGATTGCTATATGGTTGTCAAATGTTTTATGAAGTGGAACATAATACTGAAATATATTTCATACGTAAAATGATAAAGCTACTAATTTAAACTCTGCCTCATTAGCCAAGACCCAGAGTGGAAAGAAGTGTAGATTCCTTTCAGGATGCAATTACACCAATTCAATTGTAATTGGTGTAGAGAGACATCATAAGTAATTGCTTTTTCAAATAAAGCCTGAGCAATACACTTTGAGTATAAATTAATCAGGTAACATTTGTTTAGCTTCAAACAGGTATAAAATGATTTTGTAGCCACTGCCCTTCTTATGTAATTATAATTTTAATTGGCTTGGGGCCTGTGATCTTGCTTGAACCTTTCAGAATTGTCTGTAGTTCTGCATAAATATTACCTAATACAGCATCAGATTTTCAAGTCTTAAATGGACTTAAAGGACCTCCCACTGAGGACTCTCTTTTATAATCTAGTTGTTTTATAATTTAGTTTATTTATTTTATTACTAATTTAAATGTTATTATTAATGTGTTATTGATTTAAATTATTTACCTAATTTTGCTATAATTTAATATACTTTATAAGTATTTATTTAATTAACATCTAGGCCACCCATGGAAGATGGGTCCCCTGTTGAGTCTTGGTCCTCCCAAGGTTTCTTCCTTCTACTTTCAGGGACTTTTTCCTTTCCACTGTCGCCCTAGGCTTGCTCAATTTGGGATTGGCCTTTTAAGAAAATATGATATTGTAAAGCTGCTTTGAGACGATGCTCTGTTGTAAAAAGCGCCATATAAATAAATTTGACTTGACTTAAAGCTCCTTACACACACACAAGTTCTGAATTACCATTAGTCAGAGCTATTAATATGCTACTCATATGCTATTCATGTGTGTGGCTGTTTGTACCGCTGTCAGCATAACAAGTGTGAGCTATAAATGACCCGCACAGAATCAGTTACATGAGACTGATGGTCGATCACTGTACAGCCATGCATGCTAAAACTGTAAGATTCCAATCACCAGCCGATCTATCGGGGCATCTCTACAAGGCACATTTTTGACAGTTTTAAAACAAAAAAAAAACTTTAGTTCTTTGCAATTTAAAAAATGACTGGGAATAATAATAAATAATAATATGCACATGCACATAAAATGCTCTATTGAGCTTCACCAACTGAAAGCAATTCTTTTTTTTATTTCTGAAGAACAACAATTTAAAATAATACTAACAGTACTTTTCTTGTATAAAAATGTAAACACTCAGTTCAGTTTAGGCCCTGTTCTTAAGAGAAATTAGGAGGATATATGATATAGCAAAAATGCACCATTGTAAAAGTGTCATAAGTGTAAACAAACAAGCTCGGTGAGCCTTTAGCTCATAAGATATTCGTCTACGTCTTAATAGTTTTGGAATGGAAGATATGCGTATGCGATGACATCAGAACCCATGTGACATTGTATATCACCATGATGACATTTTTTTGCATTGCGCTAAATTTTCTCCGCCATATACAGTGTACTACATATACAGTGTACTACATATACAGTGTACTACATATACAGTGTACTACACTGCTCACCAAAATTATTATATAAGCACTTATTTTTGCGAGCAGTGAACATTGGAACTACATTTTTACACAACTCTACCTATACAACTTTACCTATATAATATCTATAACAATACAAATAGGAAAGCATTAAACAAATTAAGAATACACGTAAACATATATATATAGACACACATTCTTCTTGACTTGGAGGAAGTCGGATGTAGGAAATAATTTTTTTTACAAGAATATGTTTGATTTATTTATATACAAACCCACAGTTCTACAGTGTTTCCTAATCTAAAGAGTAATTTGTGTGATAATAAAGTTGACCTACTAAACCTGATTTCTGTCTCTCTCCCTCTGACGTGCACACACACACTCACACACACTCACACACACTCACACACACTCACACACACTCACACACACTCACACACACTCACACACACTCACACAACTGTGAAGAACTCACACTCTTCTGATCTGTAAGTGGATGTAGGATGATTAATAATGAAGACGGAGCACTGAAGATGAGAAGAGACTTACACACACACTCACTTTTACTCGGTCTCACACACTTTTTCTCACTCACACACTTGGGAACACTTAGAGACAGAAATACACTCAGCATGAAAATAAGGAGCAGTCACGCAACACTACCATTATTAGGCCACTCTAGCCATGTCCCGAAAGACACCCTAGTTACTACATAGTGCATAATTCTCGCAATCACTGTAAAAACATCCCAAATACAAAACCATTCCAGCATATAGTGTAACTATTAGTAGTCCGGTGATACACACACCATATTCACGATACAGCGCACATAAACATTTATCATTAGTTCACTGTCGGTGTGCCACAAACTTCACACCAACTATGTTTTGCATGTAAACATATTTACAGTGGGCGTATCCCAAACCACACTCAATCAAACACTTAATCTGAACCTCTTTGATTGCAAGATTTGAAATCTTCCTTCCGTTTTTTTCCCTGTACTTTAATGCTGATGTGAAGATTCAGAGAAGCAGCAGTAAAAGACAGAAGTTCAAAGAGAATGGAGGATTGTATCGGTAATGAGGGCAGAGACCGTGACCTACATACAAGAGCTGCTCAAGAAGAGAGTCAAGATCCTTTCACACACTCTCTAAAACACACACACATACACACACACCACTGCTTATTACTTCTAGTTACTCCTCTATACTTTATCCACCCATGTCCTTTGAAGATTTTGAGTAAGAACCCTGAAGTCTATATGAGATATGAAGGTCATCCCATCTGCTCTATGATCAGTGTCTGGCAAATGCTAATTAATCGGCACTGGATAATTAACATTAATTCAGTTGATTGTTACAGCAGGTCCAGATGCTCTCCAAAGTCCTCATGTAAAACGAGATGTTTATACTCCACAATTTGGACATGGTGCGGTGCATTTGTTTCGCTCCCGAATTTCAACAAAAATTGCTTTGAACACTGATAAGCGTGTCTGAAATGATACGCGTTTACTCATTCGCTGATCACTACTTAGACTGAACTATGTAGAACAATACACAGAGGAAATTCAGACTAGTGATGGGGTAATCTACATTTTTACTGATCCGAATTTAGTGCACCGCTATTGATACCGATTCCCATCCCGATACAATTTTCTTTTACATTAATATTATGATCATTATTGCTGGTACTAGGTTACGACATGGTGTTCTGCTTTTTAGCGTTTCCAGACTAAAAAAGTCATGACATTTTAGTCAAACAAACAGCTAATTTTATTTGCTCACTCAGTTGCAGACTAAACTAAATGGATCTGAAAATGAAATTTTCTATCAAACCCAATACACAATATAGGATTGGACCCACGTCTACTTCAGACAACACTACAAAACAGCCAAACCCTAAATAGAATACTAAACGGTACATAGGGTGAGATTTCAGACACACCCTCAGTCTCACCCGTGCTGTCCCAGTGATAAGATGTGCCGTGAACTGCGTTATTTTCGATTCTCCTTTGTGGTTTACCTAACATCAGTTGCCCTACATTTATCACGGCCTTTAAGAAAGGTAGTAGAAGTGCTAACCAAAGTAAGAGGAAAGTAACGCGTGTTCCCATAGAATTACAAAAACAAATAATTGTTAAATAAATAAAAGTTTGATCCCTCCTCCTCTCCTGCCAGTTTCTAGTATGCCATCGGCTCAGCTCAGACAGGTAAAGTGCTGTTAATTTTAGGTTCTAAATCTGTCCTTTGTGTTCATTTCATATGTGGAATAATTTAAATGTTTTTGAATTATTTTTATCATAAGTAGGTGGGCCACATACCCAACATTCATGTAGGCTATAATTTGAGCCTCAGAGCCTACAAAGTGCAAGTAAAGCTTCACTTATTATATAATATGTCTTTATTGAGTTTATGCATTATGAACTACATTACTTACTTTTAACCTTCAATAATACTTTTAATCATTGATTATATACAAATATAGGCAGTCATAAACATTAACCATATTCACATGACTTCTTATGGGGAATCTCAATTTCCCTGTGAACAAATTCAAATTTAAAAAGCCTACCAGGACTCTAAGTATGAATTCCAAGGTTTCACTGTATTTATGTTTGACTGTGACATTACACTTCCTCTGCGACTAATGAAAGTAGTTATTGCTTGTACACAACGTTTGATTAGTTGGATTATTTAGCGTCGCTATCAGAATCAGTGGCCATTTCAGCGGCACACACAAGGTTATATCTATACACAAGGTTATACCAAGACTAGTCATTTACACTATACACTATTTATACTCAAGTCAATGCCAATTTAGTGTAATCAATTAACCTAACAGTACAGTACCTTTAGTAAACCCACACATACATGGGGAGAACATACCGACTCCACACAGAAAGGATCCAAAGATTGAACCTTAGACCTTCTTTCCACAGCCCATCTTACCAAATGCTGTCTTACCTACTCTGTCAATAAATAACTTCATAGGGTGTGATATTTCGTACTAACTGGCCCCTTGACTCACTTCAAGACTCGTCCCACCGGACACCATATCCATGGAGACCAGAAAAGTCACGAGAACAGATTTTTTTTTTTCCACCTGAGCTTCAACCAAGCGTGCTCAGTAGGGGAGTGAAAGTAATCAAGACCGATCAGCTCGAAAAAAAAGGCTCAGTCTAATCAAGCATAATCAGAGCTAAAACACTGAGTGTAGACCAGCTTGAGTGTGAGTTCGAACCTCAGTTGATTGAGCGAGGTCAAAAAAATCAGACATATGAAACCAGACACCCTTGTTGTGATGGAAAAGCTGATCCAGGAGTTTCACATGTAACAGAGTCAAAGGTTTAAAACAAAAAGCCTCCAGTTTGCAGAAGATCTGCAGCTGAAAGTCAGAGAAGAACAAACAGATGAGTTGCAACCATGTCCAACCTTGAGGCAGATAAGCTACGACAGAAGCCTATGTAACAATACTGTTTTTGTCTTCTGTGTAACAATAATAAGATGCTACATGCCTACGACATGCTTGCACAGCACACTGGACTTGATTTTGTGGCTTCTTTGTTTCGGGCACGCTGACACAGCGCTCTCAAGCGTCTTAAAGAATTACTGATTATGCAATGCAGTGATTCCTGGCTGCTCATGCTGCAGGTATAAGAAGATTTTAACAGAGGCATATTATGCTGCGTTCTGTGCCTGGGCACATGTATGACATGTCCCAGGCTAACTGAACTATGCCCGAGCCCAACTGGGCCTGAGCACAATTCAGACCAACAAACCTGGGCGTGGTACAGAGCCATTTTACTAGTCAAACGAACCCCACTTTTGGATCAAACATGCACAGACATGGTATAGTTTGTCTAGCGCTTTTTTACATTCACTTAATCGTCCGATCATATTCAGATTTTGAAATGTATCTGGTTATTCAAGTGGTCATGCATACAGCATACTACCTATTAGAAATCAGAGAGCAGGATTTTAGTTCAGTAATCATTTTCAGTAGTTCAGTTCAGTAATCATAGTTCAGCAATCATTTACCTGCAGATTAATGCAGGAAAAACTAAAGAGCTGGTGGTGGACTTCCGCAGGTCCAAACACTCTCCTCCGTTGCC